>JAPEVF010000085.1:0-117425 GCA_029747585.1 Pleurotus djamor | reverse complement strand
TGGCTCCTCATCTACGGTGCTTCTACCGCCACGACCACGCTTCCATGCTTAACGACGGTCCTATACACGCCATTGACGTCCCCCGATCGTCCCTGCTGGGATTGTATCCATTTCCCCAGAGCAGCGCCTGCTGTTACTCTCCAGCTACCTGCCCTACTTCTTGATACCCCTCTATATGACCTGGGATATGGCTACGCGTATCACACAGCAGCTCGCTTCTGGGAACGCAAAGAAACAAGCCTGAAGGCATGTATCCCTTTGATATCTTCCTATGGAGTAAACATGGACCTAGATACCGCTCATATTACCCAATCAATGTAACCTTGCAGTCTTTGGTTTAGGCTGTGAATCTACAGAGGGATGATATACGCCCCCTTGCCGAGAAAGTACCTCCATGGCGAAAAACTACGTTGAGTATCGCACAACATGCATGCCCTTGATGTCTTCCCAGGCAAGGACTGCGAATTGAGCGGGGACCGCGTGAGGCCCTCTCTCTCCGCAAGCTCACATTACGGAAAATGATGGTTGATGGAAGCAACGCAAGCGCTACACGCCTTGCAACCAGTAACGAGATAGGATAATGGCCTAGTACTCGAGTGTGCAAATCATCAAAGTCCCCCCCCACCCATTCTTATTTCTCCAGATGCTGAGTGCGTGCTTGTCTTCGTGTTCATGGTCCAAGATCCATGACCGTGTCTATCTACTTTACTTCGCGGTTCGCCGATCCTCTTCACCTCCAGTATTTATCAATATTCATACCTATTTATAGGTCCACGCTGCATTGACTGCAGCGTACCTCGCCAACTCCATCGAGCCGTCTCGTTTCAGCTGGCTGCCCACACTCGTTCAAGGATATCTGATGGCTATGATTGTTGGACCAACAAGATCTTTCGTTGGGATACCCCAGGCCAGCGGAAGCCCTTTAGTCGCCTTCATCTTGAGGTATGTCGCAGTCATTTCGCAGGAGTTCCTCCGACCCATCATCTTATGATTTTCACCGCGTAGAGCCCAGGTGCTCATCCGGTACTTCTATTGCATTTGGGTCCTAAGCAAAGGTGAGCTTTCCGGCACACAATGCGAACTCACGGAAATTTAAATGGCTCCAGGAAAGACGCATCTCTACCAATACATCATCATCTTCGCCGTTCAGCTCGATGAACGGACTGTGGGGAATCTGTGGGAAACCCCGTGGACGTGCTTCCCGATGTACATGTACTTGGAGCTGGCTTTTCGCATCTTCATGGAATGGTCACATGAGAAATTGGAGAGGAAGATAGAGAAATTGGAGAGGGATAGGGATAGGAAGGCGATCGGGAAGGGGGAGAAATAGATTTCGCTCCCGTAGTGGCGCAAACTGACGCCTGGTTACAAGTGACCGAGCACTTTCCAATGTCCATCGCGCTCCGCTCTGGAAGGGTAGCCCCATTGTACATAGTATAGCCAGCGGATAACCCCACAAAGTACCGACCAAGATATCATACTGACGTCCAGGTTCATTACTGTTCAGACGCAACGTAGGTGGGTGTGACAAGAGCCCGCTTATGAGAGGTGTACCATCCCCATCTAGGAAAGCTTGTTGGTAGCGCTCGGCTGCTAAACGGGGGACTTGTGCACTCGGGCTTTGGGACGATCTACTTTTCCTGCCCACGGGCCCCTATTGTTTCCCCCTGAGTAGAACTCCTGTCACTTACGTAATCCACGAACTCTGAAACTTCGACGAAGTTGGACGACACCCACACACACCTTTTGAGTCTTACCGCGCTCAACGCTTGAGCTTGGGGTCTTGGATCTCCAGGTCTCTGATTTTCTATCAAATGAGTTTGAAAAAGAGGCAAGTCAGCTCATCACTTCTTCAAAGCCACGGCTAACTTTTCTGTTCAGCAAACTCGACCTCCTTGTCCGCGTACGCTACTCGAATCCCCTTCCACCTCCACCCTGTCCCCCCAAACTTCTGGAACTTCCAATAGACCCATTGCGCTATGCGAAACCCGAATTCCTGCAAAATATCGCGTCAGATGTACCATTACCCATGATCGTGGATGCGGAGTGTGGTATGCCGTTAGACTTGGCGAAGTGGGAGTGTTTGTGGGAGGATGATGGAGATGACTCTGGTGAGCGCTCGAAAAACCATCTAGAAATAGGATGTGCAGCCATGAACCAACCCGCGTTGTTAGCTTTGAACCCCAAACCCGAGGGTGCACATAGACTTGACCCCAAGGACGCTTTCCTTCTGGGTGACCCAGCATCCGGGGGTGCCTACACCAACGGTCACTCAACGCCCGGATCATCAATACAACTCCCTTCACACGTTTCATGGCTCCGAAAGACTGAATACCTGACTGGCAGCGCGAGCGTACAGCGTGCTGCTCCACAAGAACCGTGAGTGTTGTGTCGCCTCGATCCCTATGTCTAAAACACACCGTGATGGTCCAGTAAATTCGCCGCAGCTGCTGCAAGCACAGATGTTTCACGAGCAGCGCAAATCAAAGACATAGAAGCGTCGTTTGCTGCTTGTAATGAAAACTTCGATTTATCAACCGTGGTGCATCCTAATAAACCCGGTGTCACGGCGGTCGAGTCTTACGAAATACTCCCCGACGCCGATATTTGGGCCAACGCCTATGACTTGTTCCGGTTCTCAGAACGACCCGGAGAACGACCGATTGACGTAGGTAGCACTCCTTATAGCGTGGATGTTGTCGCTGAAACTTCGTTGGAACGACAGACGTACGACCCCAGACTGGATTGTGCCATCCTTCGACCCATGGAATCGGACGGGGACCATTTCCTTGCTTATTATATCACACAAGATGATGAATCTGCGATCAAATTCAAAGAGAAGAGGGCATCATTGTCTCCTTATGAAATCCCAGACGAAGACGAGGTAAGGAAGGTTATCCTGCTCCTAGTCTCGTCTGAGCCATTCTCTTTGTAGGAAACCGTCTTCCACTGGGCGCGCGATTACGAAACAGTGAAGATCGAGCAGGAAGTTCCGAACGAGTTTCTGCTTGTCATTGACGACGGTTCCCAAGATGACCCATTGGAGGATCTTAAGCCCCAGCAGCTGCGGAGGAGCAAAGCTGCGTATTACAAGAACATCGAACGAAAGATGATTTTGAAGAAGAAGCGAGCAAATGTGTGTATCCCTTTAACTTGGACATTCGTTCCAGATTCATGATGATGTCCACAGATGCAAGAGGAGTACGAAGATAAATGGGAAGTCATACGGGTGACACATTCTCCTATGAGTAAGGAGGAGGAAGAAGAACGAGAAGAGCTGATGGTGGAGGTCACAGACCCGATGTATCTGCGCAGAGATGCTGATGCAGAGGGAGAAGTCGAAGTCGACGATGGTACCCATACAATGATAGCCGTTTCATAGCTTGTCCTTCCTTGCAACCATTTCGCTCGCGCATCTATGTACTATTGCTGCTCCTGCATCGATTTGTTATCCTTCGAATTCGTTGTTCATAACGTGGTTGGTTTTGGCATGTGTAACATATGAACATACAGCGTAGAATGAATGAAGATAGAGGAAGTGAGAAAGTCGAGTAAATTTCTCTATGCTTCAGTCAACTCTCGTAGACGACGAACGGTACTGAGAGCGAGTTGGATGAGAATTCAATAGGGATTAAGATGACAGAGTAACCACATACCTCCGGACAGTGGCGGCAGCAGTCGTCGAGACTGTCCAGGCACCCCCTGCGATGACCTTCTTGCAGGACTTGCATTCCCAAATTCCAACATTCGTTCTCTTCACAGAGTCCTGAAGAAACGCAGCCGTTAATCCCATCGACCCAGAACCCTAGGAAAGGTGTCATTAAGCCGCACCTTTCCGCAGAATGTGCATGTGTATCGGGCGTGCTGGGAGATTTCCATCTACAATTGACAAGCCCAAGTCAGCTGCGATCGTCAACTTGAATTCAGAGAAACGCACCTTTTTGACCTGCTTACGCAGAGAGGCACCATAACGCTATACCAGCAGTAAAGTCTCAGCCTTGACCTCCTTCGTCGCCTGAAACCAGGCAGGGGACATCGAAACTCACAGTACCGTACTTTCCAGTGATGCCGACTTTCTTGGTGCGTTTGGTCTACGATGGATCAGGGTGAATCACTCGGTCCTGAGAAAAAGCCATGGCGGGGCTCACCATCTTGAATAATGAAAGGGAATGAGGGTTTGTCGGCGGTGTGTACGGGCTTGTGGCCTGGGCAAGGTGATGAGCTACGAAATTGGGATATTAGAGGCGTGAGAAGATTCATGTTGGATGACTGTACAGTTGCTCGGCGAATGCCGAAATCTGCGTGAACAATGACAGGGGCCACTGATCTATGAGGAAGAGCAGGCACACTGGCAGGTGGCGAGAAGAGAAACGGCTTGGAGAAAACGTCATTAATTGAGAAGATTCGAAAATTCGCTATTATTACATTGCATGCGATATACATGATAAGGGAAATATGAGATGGCGATTAAAACGACGGGGACTTATACAGCTGCGACGGGGGCATTGGCTTGGTTCATGGGAGGGTTAGGCCCAACAGCGACCTTGTCGCCACGCACGGCAGTGGTTTGAGTGCTATTGTAAGGTAACTCGCGCGAGTCAGCCGTCCAAGCATTGGGATGGCCCCGACGGCTGGCCCTAAAAGCGCCGAAGATGAGAGCAATAGTGTAAAGCATCACTGGGAAAAGGTTAGGGGCATCCCTAAGGAAACGGGGTAGGGCCTTACGATATATCCAGATGATGTAGGATAGCGCTTCGAGTGCCTTCATTTCCCGACATACGCTCTTCGCATCGCCGACTGGGGGAGCAAACATTGGTGCCAGGCGGCGAGCATGGCAAGAAACTTACAATAAATACCGCAGTCCCCCGGAACGTTGTCATGCCTCTGAGCTGTCGCAAGCGCAGCTGTCGCGAGCCACAATACCCAGAGAACAACTGAAATGAAAACGTCTGAAAATCTGAACGCATCGGAGAAGGCAGCACTCACAGAGCCATATTATCTCAAATATAACCGTAGATGTGAAAGCCTTGACGCTGAAGAGGCTAAGTAAAAGCCTATAACGTTTTATTAGTGTGCTCGACTGCTTATTCCTGAGCACGTACATGAACGGAATGGACAATATCGTGATGACAGAAGTGGCCAAGCTGAGTCCTCGAATGGATAGGTGGAGACCATTTTCGTTGAGTAGGTGAGTGATGTCCGCTGCAAGGCCCAGCGCAACGATGGCGAGAATGAGACTAAACCCTATACTAGGTCTCAGCAACGACGACCACGCCTGATGTGAGTAAGAGTCTACCAAGTGCGGTGAGTCGCATGCAAGTAAACGCGAGTGCCATGATATTTTGGGTAGAGGATGGATAGGTGGCTTTCTGTAGAAGCGACCCAGAATGTTTGCATTTATAAGATCACGGACGCTGTGGAGTCAGTGACACCAAGTTCCGCCCTCCTTTCCAAGTTATTTAGGGGTGTAAGGTCAGCGATGAAGTCACCCCCACTTCCGCCTTAGTAAACTTGAGGACGATCTATCAGGATCTCGGAAGTATAGGGTGCATAAACGGAAGTTGTTATACAAATGTGTCTTCCGTCGTTGACATGGACATGCCAGTGGTATCAAGTCAAGCATGCCCAAGTGCTCGGTTCTCAGTGCAGGAAGACGCCCACATTGGATAGTCATTCAGTGAGGTAGATGAGCTTAGCGTGTTCTACTTCGAGAATAATAAGTACGTAACTACGAAACTAGTAAACTCTACTTGTATTGTGTAATAGTATTGTGTAATAGACAGGTTGCGGCGAGATCGGTATATCGACGCTCGACAAGGGTGCATTGGAGGATGACATGTAGATGAGGACATCAGAAATGACTCAGTATGATATGAACGATGACTTACCATGGTGGAATATGGTGGAAACTCGATGATTCTTGATGCGAATTGGGGTGGAGGACTGGCGTATGGCGAGACGCAGAAAGAACAGAGAAAAACAGAAACCCTTCTTTTACACGCCCACTTTGGGGCCCTCCCTTCTTCGCCCACTTTGGGGCAACACCTCTTCCCTTCCTCCCAAAACATCGCTCACGTTGGAGCCCTCCCTACAACGGCCCCTATCCTTGGGCAATCCCTCTTCCCTTCCTCCCAGAATCAGCCGTGAAGCCCATGTGTGTTGAGGCGACTGTATTGTTTACAGCCACGTGTAAAGGGGTCTGTCTGGCCAGAGAAGCCGTGGATAACGGTTACCGGCTATGAGGAACATCGGATGAGGTCAAAATAATTTTCATCCGGGACATGAAAGAGCACACCTTGTGGATCTGGCGAGGCAGACGAAATGTCGATCGACGAGAAGGTCGTCAGGGAATCGACATCGACGTTCCGTATACTGACGTCGTTCCGGGGTGAACTTTAAATCGGGGGTTCGGCGGACTCTCATGAAGGGGACAAAGACTGGATCTTCGTTCCTTAGCGGCCAATAGCGACCTACAGGAAAGCGTGAGCTCCTCAGGAGACTAGAGGATCATCATAAACATACCCCGGTCGATCGCGTGGCAGGGTAGTAGGCTGAGGGTGTTTGGTTGATGGTGTGAATGAGGAGGGTGTGAATGAGGAGGACGTGACAATTGCGAAACGTGGAGGGGGAGACTGAGGGCGGAATTTGAGATCGTCTGAGCGATTTTTGAATGAGATGGCCGATAGCGCATAAACCGATCCACGTACATAGACACAGAACAAGCGGGTGTATTTCCAACTGGTGAGCCTACGTCTGGAGCGAGCTGGATAGACCTATGCGGAGTAGGTTGACTTTGTTTTACGAGTAGATGTATACTGTGTTTGTGCTGGGAAGAGATGGTGATTCGTGGAGTAGACCGATCTGTTGCCAAAGGATGAGACGTGGAAGAGAGGTTAAGGGTGAGGAACGCACCGTTGAAATACTAGGCGGGATCCAAGCCG
The DNA here is from genome assembly GCA_029747585.1 of Pleurotus djamor. Lineage (NCBI taxonomy): Eukaryota > Fungi > Basidiomycota > Agaricomycetes > Agaricales > Pleurotaceae > Pleurotus > Pleurotus djamor. The sequence continues at coordinate 110,484 of JAPEVF010000085.1, read as the reverse complement.
CCTACGTGATACGGACTTGAATGCTGAGTCAGCGGAGGTGGAGAAGGGAGAAGGTGAGGTGTCGGGGGAAGGGGAGGGGAAGATAGGGAAGGGTATAAACTAAACTATGAAATTGATAGCTACGGTAAATAATATGCGGTTTTATTCTTCTTCGGATTGGCTTTTTGATTGTTTTTTTGATTTTTTTTGCTTTGTTTCAATGTAAATTTCTGTGTTCGTAAGTAAAAAGAGAAAATGGATGCGATGCGAAAGGAGAAGAGAATGGAAAAGGAGATAAGGAGATAAAATACAGAAAAGTGCAGGAGAGGAGAAGGAAATATGAGAAAGGATGAAGGAGGAGCGAAAATAGGCGGGACGAGAAAGTGTTGGTGAGACGAGCATCGCAGAATTATCGGCGCATGTCGATTTGGAGTTTGCACCAATTTCTGAGGAAATGGTTAGCACATTATAACACTGTAAACGATTGTGGAACTCACATATCCTTGAAGTAAGGGTCACTTGTCATGACAGATAAGGACGGCCTTTGAGTTTCATTGTAGGAAAGAATCTAAAGGACATCGAAGTTGTCAGTATCATCGGCTCATGCGGGACACCCAATGATTATTGAACTGACCCTCTCAAGGAAATCTGCGGCAACTTTCGGGTATTCAACCATTGAATACTGAGATCGGAGGACAAGAACTTTGCGCTTTGGGGTATCGATGGTAGGTATCTGCGGAAAGGGTCAAGATAAGAAACTAGCTCTTTGAAATATGTGAAGACGTACGGAACGTGTAAAGAGGACGTGAAGTGTAGCACCGAGGCTCCAGTAATCAGTCCCGTACGAATAGCTGAAGCCATTAAGGCGCTCTGGAGCGGCATAACCTGGGGAATGGGACATGTCGATAGAGTGCAAGACGTGCGGATTTTCATAAGGCAGCAGAGGTGGCCAGTCAAATCCGGACTTGGATTTCATGCGACGCCAACGCTCATCGTGGCATTCCTGGAAGTGATGGGATATCCCGAAGTCGGTGATGACGAACTGTCCATCTCGTCCGATGAGGATGTTGGCGGGCTTGATGTCACGGTGAATGATGCCATGACGGTGGAGACAATGGATGCCCATCATCTACCAAGAAAAACCATTAGCCAACCCCATGCGTGACGACAACCCTCTGGTGCGTACCAATTGGGCGGTCATATTCTGTACATAGGAGAAGGGGATAGGGACTTTGCTATCAGCCAAAGTTCTCAAAGTCCCCGCATCGTAGATGTCCTAGTAAAGTATACGCAATGAATATTATTATCAATGCTGAGAGATAGGAAGAGGCATACCATCGCCATCTTTATCCACTTCGGGTCTTCGCTCATTCCGTAGAATTTTGGGAAGGAGTGGTATCGACTCATCTCGCGCATGATCTTAACCTCGTTTAGAAGAGGCTTACGAATAAACCCTGCTGTCGGAGTGTGCTTAGCGCAGACCTTCAGAGCAAGGGACTTCCCCATGGTCGGCGAGTAAACTTTGTAGACATTGCCGAAGGCGCCCGAGCCGAGCGTGCCATTGCAGAGGAGACGGGGAATTTGTGACGGATGGAAGAAAGGATGTATTTCCATGGATGGAAGGGATGTAGAGCGCTTGGGAAGAATGACAGTTTCGATGGTCATAGCAGGAGGAAGGGGTCGCCGCACAGCTAACTGGAAGGCCTCGAGTTGGTTTGTCAGGTAGTCGATGGCAAGACGTGAAATGGGATAGACTACTTGAGCCATGATGGTGTCATTGAAGAACACCAAGGACGTGGCAGAGAAAGCGGAGCCTCGTTCGTGGGCATACCCATAAATGGAGAGGAGGATATATCGCAAGACCGGGGTAATCAAGGGAGAGAGGCAGTTGAATATTTTCTCGAGGATGATAGTACAGGGCTGCTTGAAAGCAGCTGCGTGAGCAACAGCCATGGCAAAAATAAAGCCATCTACGAGGAGGATATGGGGAACTTGTGGGAGGAGTTGAAAGAGTTGGTCGGATGCCTCCATATCCGAGGAATCGGGCACGAGTCGCGAAATTGCTAGAGCAACTTGCGCGAGCATGAATTTATATTTCCATCCGTAAACACCCAATTGAATGGCCGGTGTTGAGTCAAGGATGTCGATGATAGCACCAACAATATCCTCCATGAGTTGGTCAGTGGCACCGACCACAAAAGTGACCGACGACCAAAGTATGCCACAAGCCAAAGCCAACCCCGAAACACACCGTTGAGGGAAGCGGAGGGTTCTTCTAAGGATTCGTACAACGACGCCTTCGATGAGAGTAGGTGGTAGGACAACGGTTGAAAAATAGAGGAAGGCAACCAAGCGGATGACGAAAATTTGCGCAAATGCTGTTAACGTCGAGTGGCTCACTCGCTGAATTGGCTCTCGTCGTACGCAGGGACGACGGAGAACCATGCGAGCGGAGAGGAATAGGATGAGGATGATGATAGACCCAAAGGCCGCAATGATCGGGTAGCTGGGGTTGATCGCTTCCATGTGGGTGATCGGGAATGTCTTGGACGGGGGAACGAATACGACAAGAGTCTTGGTGGGGGACGGAGGGACGGTGATGCATGCTGGTAGGACGGACTGGACGTTGTTGGATCGGAAGCGGGTGAAGAGTTTGAGAAGGTGGGCGAGAGTACTTTGAGTTGGGGGCTGGACGGGCTGGACGCAATTTGCAGTCGATATATCTTTCGGAGACGGGGAAAATACGTTCGAAATAGCAGACGAAACCGTCTGGTAAGCCGACCGAATGAGGGCCGAAAAAAACATGTTGGGGGGTAGATGTGAGTTATCAGTGAGATAGTGGTGTGGTGAAAGAGTTGAGGAATTATATGTCGGGTTATAATTGCGGTGCTCACGCTCATTGACCTTCTCGTGGGTTTCACGTGACCGTATCTCCCCTGGCCCCTGACTCGCATTGTTCAACGCCACCACCAAGCCACAATGCTTTGCCACTCACCTCGATGCAACCTGCAGGCGAATCGTTGAACCACACCTTTTCCGGAATGGAGGAATGATGAACCCTGAAACCACAATGACGACGAAGTGGTGAGTCGCCTTCAAGCCAAGATATTTTTCATGAGCTCATTGAATTCACACATTTGACCAAGTACATACATGGGACGAGGGCAATGCTACTTCACATCAACTCCATCGCGTCAACTTGCCCAGTCTTCTTACAGGGCGCACAATCACACTTCCGAAGGGCATCCTGAACCGTCGCCACGACTGTCATCACCACAACCTTCCTGATTCGCCAAATAAGGTGCGGGCGAGAATCCACGCGTTCCCCTCTCACACGAGAACGTCTGATCGACTGGGAGAGAGGACCGCGGTCCTGGAAGTTGAACGCGATCCAACGCCAAGTGAGTGGCCTGTGACTATAATGCTGAATTGACCGTTCATATTTGGATATTCCAGCTTTGCGCCTAGTATTGAGATCGTTGCCGCCAACGGCGTGAACATTGCTCCCTAAAAGTATTGCTGCAATTTATTTGTGGAGCTTTATTTTCCGTGTCGACGGACCTACGGACCTACGTATGTTTGCCAGCACGATCAACACCCACCCTCAAGCTATCCCGGTGCTTTCCATTTGACTTCACTCTCGTCACCTTCATTTATGTCCTGCCGAGGCTGAAAGGTGGCTGGTCGAGCGCGGAAGACACAAGGGTCGTGCATGGGAGAATCAACCTTGTTCTTTGGTGCTCAATTACTACATTCAAGTGCATCAACAGGACGGCTGGAAGTGATGATGAGGGGATGGGGGAGGCCTGGGGTGGCTTGTCAATGCGATGCGTCGCCGAGGGAAGAGTAAGACATTAATTTGCCACAGGACCGCGTTCCGAGACCGCGGGCCACTCTCCCACTCGATCGGACTTTCTGTCTCACACGATGTTCCGCATCCACCACAACCATTAGGGTGGCAATGGTGGTAATGATGCAAGCCAACGCATTGGAGGCAGCAATCATAAACATGATGATCATTTGCAGTTTCGCGGCGCGTTCGACGGATGCGCCTCCGAGGATGGCACCAGTCATCATACCGGGAATAGAGATTATACCAAGGACACTGGAGAAGAGGGACGGTGAGCCAAGTCGAGCACGCAAATGACGGTGTCACCAACTCACCTCATAGAGTTGATAGTCGGCATAAGGGCTAATCGGAGAGACTCCACGGCGACTGATTTGCACGCTTCCATACGAGTCGCCCCGAAGGCTAGGTACATCTCGACCCTATCGCGATTCTCACTGACACAGACGATACGTTCACTTTCGAACCCGGGTAGAACTCTCACGGGATGATCCAACTCACACAAGGTCCCGAAGGAGTGACGAACTGCAGACAACAACGCCAGATATCGTACTCCCACAGAGCATACCCACGATCGGGACTACAGAGCAGGCCAAGGTCAGATACTGGGTTCCCCCTACAGAGAGATAAGTGGACGACCCACTGAATTGCATAGGCTCCCAGAAAGGGTCAACAGAGATCGCGAACTTTGCCCCAAGCATGGCAATAGGGATACTCGAAGTCATCAACCCAACTAGGGTGGACAGAAACTGAAAATAGGCGAGCTGGTGAACTCAAGTTGACTTGGACAAAGAATGGGGGGACTGGACCATATGCTGATGTCGCTTTTTAGATTTGTTCACCACTATGCATGACAGTCGAGTTCAGCGGGCACCTGCAACTGAGATGGTTCTCCATACCGGTTTCAAAGGCTCCCAACACGTTCAACATGCCTGTTGGATAGTATAAGGTGAGTACATATCTAACCAGATCGAGGTCATAAAACTTACAAACAAGGCCAGCTACAAGCCAAGGATTCCTCGCGGCAAATATCGTCTCTAAGACCTTAGCCGCAATGGCCAACTGGACGAAACATCTCGTCGCACTGATGAGCAACGATTTCTCCAACCCAAGCCCTAGAAAAGCTGACAAGCCGACGTCTAGAGCAACGAAAGAGAACGCCAGAGCGACGTTGGTCCAAAGGAGCTCTTTGTCATTGCTATGGGCGAGGGGGGAAGATGCGTCCATCGAGATTGATAAGATTATGATAGCGGACGAAGAGGGGGGGGGGTGGGAAGCCATGTGGCTGCATCGCTCAAAAGTGGGTCAAATCGCACGCCAGGGAAAGCTTCAGAAGTTCTAACATGTCATTAGGGTCACAAAAACCGCGTGTACAATAAGTAAAAGTCGCCTTGATGAGCTCTCATCAGCGCGAGAAACAAAGGGAATGCAGCAATAAACGTACCAGATAAACAGCCCATATAAGTCAACGCATCTCTCTCTCATCTCCCACCCGCTTGATTTTGCTCTCTAAAACTCGACCAAGCCTCCTCTGTAGCAACGGCTATTCGCTCCTTGATGCTGCTGAAATTATCCAAAGCTGGTCGAACATCCAGGGAGAAGACGGGCGAGCCGTCAGGTAGAGGTGGTGCTGAATAATAGTCAATCACGTAACGGACTTCCTCTCCCGTCTTGGGCCGACGAACGACCCAATCATGACGATCAAAGGGTGGTTCAGTGCTGTAACAATGGAAGGAAGTCAAACGTTGCCCAACGAAGAAAGTGCATTGGCAATGAACTCACTTGAATCGCGAAGGGAGAAGCCATCCCGCCAGCATCCAAAATCGAGCCTTCGGCGACAGCTCGCCAGGTCGACCTTTGAACTTGGCCAATTCCACGTCTGTCGAGCTGAGCAGAAGACCAAGGTTAGCAATGCTGGGTACATCTTCAGCGTGAAGGAGGTAGAAGCTCACCCATGCTGTCGCTTTTCCCACTTCAAAACTTCCAGCCAAGCTTGATCATTCAAGAAGTTGTGTATCTGCACCATCGTTTCAATGTGTTCTTCGGGTGTCTCCCATCCCTTTCGGACAAGGGCGTTATAGAATTGCTGCGGCGAGGGGTACTCCCAGTTTGTTCCCCCTTCCCTTGGGATGGCTGATTCCTCGCGCTCAGTCGGTAAATCCATAGACTGGTTTGGAGCACGAGTTTGAGACAAAGACGGCATTTGGTTCAGCGGGTTGGGTGCATCGTGTGAGACAGGACATTGAGCGGGGGCATGAGGATCGGATTTCGTGTTAGCTCGAGGCTGGTCATGTGGAACAGGACATCCACTGGCAGTAGAAGCGGGGGAGTTGTGCGGAACTGGGCACCCGCCACCAGGAGTAGGAGCGAGGGCGGCGTGGTCAACAGGACATCCAGCAGCAGCAGGGGTAGATTGGTTGCTCTGTATTCTTGAAGTTGACTGGCCCATTTTTTGCGGAGGTTTTTTGGAAGTGTTAGACACAAAGTGAATTTTCTTCCCGTCTGTCCGTCTGTCCGTCCGTCGCTCGCCGGTGCATGACAACAGGGGCTGATTCTCACATGACGCCTTGTAACGACTCAGCATCATTGCCAACAAGAAAGGCTACAGTTGCGCTATGACTGATGTTGAAACTGTCACTACTATATTCGAGAACGCTGGTTCGCCTATGTCCAAATTTTCAATAGAGGCTATCTGCAGCCCGTCGCGAAGTGGTCTGCTCCGCGACAAAAGTGCCAAGGCCTCTGCCAAATCCTCAGAAATCCCCCTCAAATTTGACCCTTGATTGCGACGGTTTTGAGTTCGCGATGGGTTGCAGATAGTCTCTAATGTGTCAATAATTGAAGCAATCGGAGGCACATAGGAGTCTAGGAGAACATCAAAGGAGAAATCATATCGCTACTCTAAGTACTGAATCGAAGCAGTATGGCTGCTGGGTATGCATGTCTGGAACTTGATGGGTAGGGGAGGCATTGGACGCGAGATTGGCATTAAAACTTGTTAATAGTGGATCCAGTAGAAGCAAGGATGTACCCCACCTCCCATTAGGACCCGTCAAACCGTGAGTATACGGGTCGAAGCATTTGTCGAGGCCAGCACCAGCCGCTGACCGATGCACGCCGTGTGACTACCTTAAGGAAAATGGACGGTTGATGTCACAGTAGAACGTAAACGCTCCGTCCCGAAAAATTGGCGGAGTGTACACCCAGTAGGCCGTGTGGTGGGCAGATGGCCTGAGGCAACAGCGGTGCGTGAGATCAAGCAATTTTCAGAAGGAGGAAATATTGACATACTGCTGATGCAGTTACTTTGCCCATAACCGTTTGAAAAGTTCCCTTTGCTCAGGAGCCAAGTCACGAACGCCTTCTTCGTATATAATCACTTCCTAGGGCGGCGTAGGCCATTGTGCTTTTGCTAAGCCTCGGACTTCCAGAGGCGACGAATCAAGACACGCTTGCTGTCGAACGAGTGGGTAGTTGGCCACAAAAGTACGAGGAGAGAAAGCTCACCATGAACTGTAACTCTTCAGCTTCAGGCGTGACGAGTACTTCAGACAATTTGGGACCGGACCTTTTCATGACGGCTGCTTGAGGACAACATTAAGTCGTTGTGTTGTACAAAGTGTCTTGGATAGGAGTCACTCAGGCCTCCAGAGCGCCATTAACTATCAAAAATTAGGTCTGAATCTATTTGGCAATCAGGAGGGCTACAGGAAAGAATGATCGGGACAATTCAGACCGGTACGCACCTTCAAGCCCTTCCCCACTCTATTTCCTTCACATCCGCGCTGGTCCAATGGGAATATCTCAACAACGAACCAATTCACCCTCCTCTCAACCCCACTGTCCGCGCGCCCATGCACAACAGAATCTTTCCATCATCATCTGACAGTATCCTTCACTTGAGTGAGGATCCCTGAAATAGATCCGCCATGTTAGATTCGTCGCAAAAATGCAAACAAAACCCGAATAACATCATCAGACCAGCCATGTGCGTGCGGAAAAACACATCTCCAACGCGAACAACGCATCAACGCATCATGCATGCATGGCGCACCGACAGGGACTCGACCCAATCGAAGTTATGCCAGCTAGACCTAAATCGGAACGGATGAGCTTCCTCAACAACGGTGGGGAACGAAAGCCGACCAGTCCTATTCCGATCTTCACCTTTTCCCGATGTCCAAGGGATGTACTTACCCACGACGGGTTCCACCCACGACCCCGGGCTCGCTGCATGCCACGATCCCTTTGTTCATTGCTTTAAACCTTCCATGTCAGTACCCCATTCACCATCGCCCATCGCCATCAAACCATCATGCGTACCTAACCATGCTTCTTTACTCCACGCCCTTTCACTTTTCGCCCCAACTCTTCCCACCGCTGGCCAGATATCAGTCCGTCAAAACCCATTCGTCATATTCACCCCTCACATGGGCATGGCTCGTGGTTGTTACATACTTACGGAAGTATATCCTATTGAGTAAGGATATCGCGTATTACTCTCTTTGATGTGCGACTCACATCAAGATAGAGATCAATTGTATCTCCTGCCAAACACCAATGAGCTTCGTCTTCGAACCGAACTCATCCGAATGTACAAACTTACCTGAACCAGTCACGGCTGCGGGCACACCACCGGTCACTGAGGTGCATACCCCCCGAGACTACGCCTCTGTGTACTCTATGCTCCGAGCGGACAGCGGAACAAAAACACTAGAACACCCTTTCCCAGCTAATTGTCTCGACGAATACATAGCATCAGCGTCCATACGCCCAAAAATGATCCAGACGAACGGAGACCTACCTTTCCCGCCGTCCGTGACATATGGACACGATCATCAACCCATGAGCTATTCTCATCCCACTCATTTGTCCAGACGGGCACTATGAATACGCTTATTTTTAGAGCCCTCGAACGACCAAAGCCTCACATACCTGGTACCGAGACGCTCAGACCGTTCTCACAGCCTGTAGGATCAGCTTCGCGAAGCCACCATCCCCACTTTACTGAGGTACCATCTCGAGAAGTACGAAGTTATCCCTATCGAGCCGGAGATGTTTGATAATCGTGGCTGAGAACTTAGACGAGCGGGACTTTTTCCTGGAATGTGGGTCAAGCCAGACCTGCGTCTTGTCAACTTCCAGACTTGGCCATGCGAAAGCCAACTACACAAGTGGGCTAAGTACGCGGTGAGGAGGTGGCGAGAATGATGTCGCTTCATTCCTCTAGGTACAGCCGAAGTTCGCCTGCATCAACGAGTTACCCGAACATTCCTCTCTCCTGTCATAGGACATACATACGCTTCATCATCGGCGTCTGATCCGACTTCCTTCTCTTTCCGCGAGGAGATAGTTCTCCCCAGACTCCAGAACCGACGAAAATTGGATGAATGATGATTCTTATGCTTCGCACAACAATTATTGGTCGTTACGAGTTTGATTAAGCGTCGTGCTTCTCGTGAAAAAGCGACGAGGGGTATGTCGAAGTGGGGTATTTGCCGTTGTTTCTCCCCCCAAAGACATGAGAATGTCAAAATCGCCCATGTTTCGCTCCACTGGATGTTTCATCGGTCGCTCGGTGGAAACAGCGACGCGTCGGGACGGAACTTCGTTGTCGTCGCCATTCGTCAGAGAGAGGAAATACTGGGATCGCATGCCATGCTGTGACTGCCCTTGTAGGCAAATACATTGCCTGAACGATCAACTGTTGATGAGAAAAAGTTGGTTGGCCACAAGCTTACCATTCAAATTAAATTATCGCCTTATGTTCAACATCAAATAAATGTCCCCTCGCCATAAGTGAGCAATTGGAGATGAGGACAGAAGCACATGGGTGACGATGAAACTGGGCGAAGGATCGTGCACCATGGAAAAAGACTTATGAAAGTCTCTGCGTCGCCGAGTAGAACGAAAAATGCTCGCCGGATCTGAGTGCGGTTACTTCAATTAGACGAAGTGGCCTAGAAACTTGCATCCTAGGACAGATATGATTGAAGACCTCTGGGACGCTGATTCCGCGGGCGCATGAGGTGTTTGCACGGGTTTATTCGGAGAAGGGCCAGTCTCCTCAGTGCCGGTCCTGGAAAATGGAGTGCGACGTAGCCACTGGCTACAGAACGACGTTTTGAGTTGCTACCATGGACTCCGAGCGGGATACGGTCACGGAGGATGGTGGCAATTTTTCCGGAGCATTGTTTGGGTCCGGAAACCAGCTCACCGCTCGTCCCGCGATCGGCGGCGGTTCTTGCGGCGACAAGGTCTGCGTCCCCAACGCCTACGACCCTGAAACTCCCCAAGAACCCAGCCGACGCCATTTCCAGCGACTGCCCCNATCGATGGGCGCTACGAGCCAAAAAGTCAAGGCCAGGAGGCGTATGTTTCTTCTGCGGCCAAATCCCATGCGCTATCTCCAACTGGCCCACCCAGTCACATTTTCTGGAGAAGAAAATGGGGGTGGGGGTGGGAGAAGTAAGGCCAAATTGACAGACGGCAACCAAACACCTGAATGGAGATCCTGGATCGGCGATCTATACTGGCCTTAGGCTGCACATGGTCGGTTAGCTTTCGAATCGCATGAACCAAGCTTCGAAGCTTGCCTGAACCGCTGCATCTTCCCTCGCACTATTTAAGTCTCGGTCTAGCTCCCCGCAATGGTGCACTCCCTCCCCCTGCACATCAACCAAGCTTCATACAATGGCTGGAGGTCCTGCTGCAACTGGCGAAGGCCTTGGGGCCAACGCGCCCAAGGTATGTCCTTCTCGCACGAATTGGGTCCTCGTGGTAGCTCACTGTCGTCGACGATGTAGAACAAATTCGCGGGTATCCTGATGACCGCGTTCGCAGCTTTCGGTGTGTGACCTTTTTCGTTTCGTCATGCCCGTCTCTGAACATATGTTTGCTAGGTGGTATCTTGTTCGGATACGACACCGGTGTCATCAGCGGTGTGAAGGAGATGAAGGACTGGTTACGCACCTTCGGTCATCCAACGGATGACCTCGTCAACCACAAAACGGGTTATTTCATCACATCTTCAACTGAATCCCTGGTCGTCTCTATCCTCTCCGCTGGTACTTTCTTTGGTGCTCTCCTTGCCGCCCCCACTGCTGGTACGTGGACTTGCCCAGCCTTTACAAGTGATCTGTCATTGACGAGACGCGAATAGATATCTTGGGTCGTAAATGGGTTAGTTGGTCCATGCCTAGCATCGTAAAAATTAACCCTTACGTTGCTTTCTTAGGGCATCGTCGCCGCTTGCTTGGTTTTCTCCGTTGGTGTCGCAATGCAAACCGCTGCCGTAGCCGTGCCTCTTTTCGTAAGTCACCAGCAGTGGGCGATCGACGATCCAATACTCATCGTTGTTTTTCTCAGGTCGTCGGTCGTGTCTTTGCCGGTCTCGGTGTCGGTCTTGTTTCCTGCCTTGTCCCCATGTACCAATCAGAATGGTACGTGTGTAATATGAGCTTCGCCCATCAGGATCAAAATTCTCACCTTGCCCCACAGTTCACCGAAGTGGATTCGTGGTGCTGTTGTGTCGATGTACCAATGGGCTATCACCATTGGTCTCCTCCTTGCTGCCGTTGTCAACAACGCCACCCAATACCGTGATGACCACAGTTCATACCAAATTCCCATCGCTGTCCAGTTCGTCTGGGCTGCTGTCCTCGCTGGTGGCATGGTTGCCCTGCCAGAGTCCCCACGTTGGTTGATCAAGCGAGGACGCGATGAGGATGCTGCCATCTCCATGTCGCGACTCACTTCCCTCCACCGCGACTCTGCTGAAGTCCAGAGCGAACTTGACGATATCCGCGCCAATCTCGAAGCCGAACGAAGCCTTGGTGAATCATCCTATGCTGACTGCTTCAAGATGGGTCACAACAAGATTGCTCTTCGTACCTTGACTGGTATCTTCCTCCAAGCATGGCAACAACTCACCGGTATCAACTTCATCTTCTACTACGGAACCACATTCTTCAACCACTCTGGTATCAACGACCCCTTCCTCATCACCATCGCCACGAACATTGTCAACGTCTTCATGACCCTTCCTGGTATGTGGGGAGTCGAACGATTCGGTCGTCGCAGACTCCTCTTGGTTGGCGCCATCGGCATGTGTCTTTGCGAATTCATCGTGGCCATCGTTGGTGTCACTATCTCCACCTCCAATCTGGCTGGGCAAAAGGTCCTCATCGCCTTTGTCTGCATCTACATCGCGTTCTTCGCATCCACCTGGGGCCCTATCGCCTGGGTCGTCACCGGTGAGATCTTCCCCCTTCAGGTCCGCGCCAAGGCTATGTCACTATCAGTCGGTAAGCACACGCTTCCTTATGTGGAGAAATCCCGGGGCACTAGGACTAACCCACCGCGTATTTGACTTTAGCGAGCAATTGGTTGTGGAACTTTGGCATCGGCTACGCTACGCCATACCTTGTCAACGTCGCCCCTGGATCGGCTGGTCTTGAAGTCAAGGTCTTCTTCATCTGGGGCTCGACGTGTGCTTGCTGTATCATCTTCACATACTTCTGTATCCCCGAGGTGAGTACCAGCCGCGTATATGCGCTTCGGAGATAAACCGTTGACGAATGTTGCTTTCCATCAGACCAAGGGACTTTCCCTCGAGCAAATCGATATCCTGTACCAGAACACCGTCCCTTGGCGCGCTGGCAAGTATCGCGAACGCCTTATGGCCGAGGATATCCACCCATCCGACCAGCATGCCCTCGAAAAGGCTACAAGCCATCAAGACGACAGCTCGGATTCCAAGGCATGATTTGGAAACGATGGACTTTCTCTTTCTAATACGATAATGCCCTTCATCATGAAAAGAGACGTGCATATACTCCACTCACGATGCATTTGTCCCTGCCCATTTTCGTTCCTGTTTTGTTGTTGTTCGCACTTTTTNGGCGGCGTTCGTCGCGAGGTCTCTAATAATGTCGTGTTTCTATAGTTCTTAATGTTCGTATTCGTAGTGACGAGCCTTCGGGCCAGCTTTTGTAATGCAATGCAAAGGATGAAAAGCCAAAACACCGTGACCGTGTACGCGTCGTGCAACGTGATCGCCTCTCAGGCTAGGGGCTGTGACTGTTACAGTGACACTCAGGCCTCGGCCTCTGGGCTTAGCTTCAAGCTCTTCAGTGCTTCGTGTCTATGTAGCCGCACATAAAAGGTTTTACATGTCTCAGAATCGGAAGAAATCCTGTGCGACAATGAATAATGAGACCAATCTCCTATCGAGGGGATGCCGAGACCCTGAAACCAACGTTGGTTCCTACCATCATGCACAGACTTCGACCTGTTGCGGCCCTCGCAACTCCTGAGGAGGATGAATTCATTGTACGCGTCTGCTGCTCCATCCGCTCAATGATACGCTTATCTAGAAACTACAATATAGCTAGAATGTTTCAAGTCGCTGCCTCCAGAGACCCGAGGCTCAGGAGAGGCGCCATGGCCCACGACGGCGGAGGAGAAGGTCCTCCATGATGAAGGCATCCGTAAATTGATTCTTCAAAGGGAGGAATATTTCAAGGACCTGGATATGAGTCAAATGACGGTAGTAGGAGTAAGTCAATCTCTCTTCTTTCTGGAACGTTTATCGGGTCTTATCGTTGTCGTTTCAGGCTATCTGCCCGCCAAAGGACCGCCAGGATTTGCGCTCAGTCAACTTCGCAGATGGAGAGTACACGTTCTACTATCACATGAATCTCCCGACGTCTTTCCCTCGAGGGTGCTATACTGCGTACATCGGTCCCGCTGATGCTGGCACTGAGCAATGCTTCGATCCGTATTCGCATGGTATGACGGTGGAAATTGTAGGTCCAGACGGGAGGTGGGGTTCGTCCTTATTTCTTTTCTTTGAGGGTGGAACCAGAGTCCGGATCCATTACAAGTTTCGAGGGGAATCACGCGTCCAGTACTTTGTGCTCCCACTTCTACCTATTCAGTTCACCGACACGCACATCCCGCAACCTCCAGGCTACCTACACCCATCGATCAGGTACCTAGAGTAGGGCGAAGTAATCCACTTCCCCCCNTATTTCAACCACCGTTTTGTCCGTCGTGATCTTCTCTGATTCGTGGATGCTTCAATCTACGAGTATGAGCTAGTTCTCAACTGTGCCTTTCATTGTTCTGTCGCTGACTTACACCTCACGTCAATATGAGTCGAAACCACCGAGTCAGTATGATGTTCGTCGCAGCGCTTCTGAATAAAGTGCATCGATTCACATCCCCTACTCCCGCTTTTTCTTCTTGCAAGATGTTAAGGAAGGCTAAGGACTTTGATTCCAGTCTCGTAAGAGTCGCAGGTACTATGATACTTCCCCCGGGTCCTGAAGGATCCTCAGTTAGACGATTGCTCTGGCATTCAGGCTGTAACCCCTTTCTAATCTCCTGTTTTGACTGATGGCCGCTGAAACTTCGTCCCCGTGATTCTGGCACTGTTGGTACATCTATCATTCCTACCGCCATCTCATCTACATACTTGCGCTCGAAATGATGCGCTAGCACTGGCGTACCCGCAATCACGAAACTAGGGCATCATGACATCTGTATCAATGAACGTATGAAGTCGACTCCGGAGTGGTCGGTCGTCGCGGCGATGATGGCCATCCATGGTCAGTTCTCAATCTGATTACACTTCTGCAGAGAACCTGTTTGAATTCCCGTCAAGTTTCCTAACATCAATCATCTCTTCCTACACAGCCCATTCGAACGAATGTATCATGATCTACATTGCAAAAAAGGCGAATACATACGTGAAACCCCCATCAACCCGCGCTTCGTCTAAGGACAATGGACGTGACCNGCTTGCTATCATCTTTGATGGGTATCGACCAGCCATCGATGGTCACTACGTTGGGGCTTGGAGACAACCATTTCTGGCTGGATTTGGCGACAACGAGCAACGAGCAAGGAAATGGTTGATGCTTTGATCGACCGTCGTGGGATTTCTTTCCGGAAATGACAAATACCGTGGTACCAAGAATAACATAAAGGATGAGCGGGATCAATTTCTGACGATCACTTTCTGGTCTCCTCGCCTCATCTGAGTTCTGCCTTCGTCGTTGAACGGCTTTTCTTCCATATACCCTCTTTTCTACTTTCCCTGCTACTGTGTAGCTTCTTCCAGTCACTCTTTTTCATCGCCTCCTTGTACCCTAAATCATCGAAATGCCTCATCAAAATCCGAGCTTATGGGTCTTGGCGACGACCTTGTTGGCCTTGTTCAGTACCTCAGTTCTCGCAGCACCTCTGGATGCTCGTGGTCCGACATCCAAAGCAACACCCACACCCCTGATCTCGTCCGACCTCGATGCATTCGTTCGACCGGCGCAGTTCAGTCGTGCGGTGTACTGCTCTACGGCGTCCGTGACGGCTTGGACGTGTGGGAAGGCGTGTGATGATATTGGGGGTATAGAGGTGTTGAAGACCGGAGGAGGTGAGTGATCCACACGGATCGTGCTGGAAATGCCGTTTCTGATCAGGGTTGTGTTTGTGTTTGCTAGATGACGGGTTGACACCTCTCTGTAAGTCCGCATACTTAGTCATTAATTTCTCGCCTGCCGGTGCTCATATCATGATGGATCATGCTTAGTTCTGGTCGCGCACGACCCATCGACAGAGTCACTCGTCGTCGCTCACCAAGGAACGAACCCAGAAAATTTGTGTGTGCCATTCTTCATCTTCGTGCAGAGCTTTCTGAGTACTTATCCACGTGTTCAGCCTCTCAATCCTCAACGACGTCCAAATCCTCCTCGTCGACCTCGACGAAACGCGTTTTGCATCAGTTAAAGGCCGTAAGCTAATCTTCTCTCCCATTCGCACACAATGCGCGGTCATTGAATCGTAGATACTTCTCTAGAGGGTATCAAAGTCCACGATGGCTTCCAGAAGACGTTCGAACGGACCGCTGATGACGTTCTCTCCGCTGTCAAGAGTGGGCTGGAAAGCACGAACGTTACGAAGATATCGGTCACTGGACATTCGCTGGGTACGTTTCAACTTCATCGTGCGCATATAGCTCCATATACCCTTCATGCAGCAGCTTCTTTACCTTGATACTGATGCTTTGATCATAGGGGCAGCTATCGCTACCATGGACGCGATGATGTTCAAGGAACTCTTGCCTAGCTCAATTGAGATCACAACTACGGTGTTCGGCTTACCCAGAGGCGGTAATGAGAAGTGGGCCAATCTCGTAGATTCAAGTGTTCGTCGTCCCCCATCTTCAGTAACTTTGAGTACCAACTAACTTATCAAATGGGACCTCGTCTACAGCTTGGCTCTAGTTTCGTCCACATAACGAACCAAAACGACATTGTGCCGACCGTCCCGCCCCAGAAGCTCGGGTATCAACATCCTCAAGGGGAGGTGCACATCAAGAAGGTTGATGCTAGTGGAAATGCTGTCGACGTCGTTGCTTGCCCCGGGCAGGAGAACAAGGTGGGTTAGGCTTTGAATTGGCCGTTATGCATTTAATGATGATTGATGATGATGATGCATAGAATTGCCTGGGAGGGGATTCTATACTCCGGACGATCAAGGTTGGCTTCGGTCTTTCGACAGCTATCGAGAATCACTCAGGTTAGTGGGTTATGTGCACTTCCTCAGCCTGCGTTACACGTTATTGAATCAATGCATACACACTCTACAGGACCGTATCTTGACAATATATCCTTCGGTAGCGCCGAATGCACCGACTGAGATATTCGCTCTCTCTCACATTATGTCTTTTCCGTGATACCTATTTCTCTCTTGTATTTCCTTGGGACCTCCATGGCTGCTTTGTTTTTGCGTTCGCGTTTTCTGTATTATATCACTTACTGGCTAATACGAAAGAAGTTACTAGGGTCCTCTATCCACTTCTTGATTTTGAATCAACTTGAAGCCTGGGGTACCGTGCTGTAGCATCGGCTGTTGGATGCACTCGACCGCTGCCAAAATCTGATAGAAATCATCTCTTGCGTCGGTAGTCATGGCTGTTCCTCTGCATGTGGGGGTCGACGTCGGTTTATCGGCGGAATCAGTTGTATGGAGGAAGGAAAGGAGTGGGAACGGGAGATCACTCGAAAATAGCATCAAATTAACGGAGCGGATGCCAACGCTCAGACGATAGACCAAGGATGGCTCAGTGCACAGCAACAAGACCTGTTTCTCCTCCTCTCCCTCCTCCTCATTGTCTTCTTCTTGCCTCATCGTGCTCGTATGCTTCCATCATCCCCGACAATTTCTGCAACGCCAACCCCACCGCTATCCTCTCCATCCCTTCAAATTGGACCTGTATACGCATTATCAACTCCATATACATATACATCGGGAACCAACTCCATAAGTATTCCCACCAGCTCCAACCCCCGTTCCAATTCACATAGGCGTACTGATGGCCCAGCTGGATGGCAAAGAAGATGACATATGGGTAATCGTGTCTCCTTCCTATAGAGAGCAGGAGAAGGTCAGCGTTCAATTTTGATGTAGTGCTATGTGGGATGGTTCACTTTCGCTCAGAATCCAGATTCCGTAGAAGTAGGCGAAGAGTAGTAGCACTCTATGTCCATGTTTCCGTTCACGAGATATATTTCGTAAGTACTCTGTATCATGAATTATGGAGAGACGACAGACGTACCCTGTGATGAAGCCAATATCCGGGTTGCTGTTTATTGTAATCGCGATTGGGATTAAATTGCCACTGACGTCGGTGTATAGTTTTAGCTCAGTTGGGTCTATGTCAATCCACAAGACGAAGAGGTATATTGCCGCCAGCACAACACGGACCTATAAAAGAAACGAAGACACAAGATCAACATAATTGTCACGTAAGCTGTGGTGTGGTTAGCGAAAAGAAATCGCGTGGACTCCGACGAACCATTAAGTAGAGCATATAAATGTGATCGTGGATATTCGACCATGGGAGTGAGGATATGAACCAAGCAAACCGTAGGGCAGTACGACGCGTGAACGCCCGTGTCTGTGACAGCCAGTCCAGCATCTGGGTAAGTGTTAATGAGGAGAGGAACCCTGCGACTTGGATGTTTGAATGTGGAATCAATTGGGTACGGTGTTTCGTGGAATTGCGCAATCGGGAGTGCGAGGGCTTTATACTTATATTCCACTGAGTCCCTCCACCTGTTGTAAGGGCAACATATGCAGCGACGCAGCGCTCAGCGCATTGTTTCCATCACCGACGCCCATCTGTGTTCGGACGTTCAGCCATCATGCATCAAGCATAACAACGCCGTATTTGGATTCTGGTAGCACCCTGCGGAGAGAAGGGGGATCAGATATACACAATTACATCGAACTTCAGGCTTACCAGTTAGCTAGCCAGACAACACTGGAAGGGACTGCAGGAGTACCCAGCTCGCCGTGGCAGACGTCAAATAAAGTACTTGTTTCAGGGAGGATGTCAGAGAATTCCGGAGCAAGAATCATTCGGTGGAATAGAGCCGGGTGGAATTGACAAATGGAGAGCGCCCTGTGTACTTACCAGAGTACATATGGGCAGAGACATTACTTGGCATATTAGTGGAATCTGCAAGGCCGAGTGCGCACTGCGTGGTGAAAGTCAAGTAAGTACACACTCGCCATTGATATTATGGAGCGTACCGTATTATGAGTCGCTCATTACGCTGTTGACCGTGCTATCGTAGTCGTGTACAGCTCATGGCTCAGGCAAGAGGCAAGAGGACGACAGTTTCTTTAGTCAAGCCCTCGAAGGAGATCAGACTTGGTGGTAAGTTGAACCGTTGTCATGCCAAGCACCGATTATCTTATCTTATCACTGTCATTCGGGGTCCTCGCCTCTATTCTCAGAGGATCGACTATCATCCTCTCGTCATAGAGGTTGGTTTCCAGCCTAGTCCTCGCCTTGTGAGTGAAGACAATCCAGGGCTGCATTAGTCCCTCCGAGTCCCTCCTCTTCAGGTTCTACACGAGTTTCTAATATCTTGGTCCAGATTTGCGAACTCGTAGTGACGCATCGAATCAGTGAGAACACCGTGAATGTCTTGTTTTCAAGATGGGAAAGCAGATGTTTCTTTGACAGAATCTCTGCAATATCCTACCATTCGCCTCAAGACTTCAGGAAAACCAAGACGGATTAAATTGCGAGGATGCACCGCTACCCCTAGGTCGCCATCTTCTATTTTGCTCTTTCGTATTCTTTTTCTGACAGTTGGGAATACTCCACTCAGTCATTGCGTCGCACCCGACGGAGTTCAACTCTATTTTGCACATTCAATCAACTACAGGAAGTATCACGCATGATACTTCTCTAATGCCCTAACCAAAGCCACCCACCTACCCTCACTCCACCCCTTCATCTCCGCCCACTCCTCACTCTCCTCCCCAAACACAATTTTTGACCCCACAAAAATCGTTGCTAGCGTAAAATCCACAAAGCACGGCTCCGCACCCAAGAAAAACGCACCCTCCGTTTTATCCAGCCACCCCGCGACTTCGTCCATGCTCTCTTTGATCTTCGTCATTAACTGCGCTTTTTCCGTACCACGGGGTGCGATGTCTTCGTATTTCTTCCCGAAGAACGCACTCCTCGTGTGATGCCAGTACTCCGCGCTGCGGGGGTTCAAGACGTGATGGACACGCGGTGCGAAGATCGGGTAAACGGCCATGAACCGTTTGTTAATCCCATCACACACAGCTAACTGCAATCCCAACGTATTATTTGGGAATACCGGCGGTGCGGAAGGGTACGTCTTGTCGAGGTATTCCGCGATTTTTTGGCCATCGGCGAGAGTTGTGTTTGTCGAGGGATCGTGGATTGCAGGGAGGGTGTAGAGGAGTTGTCCGTTGGGCATGAGTGTTGTCGGGAGCGCACCGATGCGTTTACATGTTGCTTCAATGTCGGGGTATTCGACGTAGGTGGTGGTGTACGGGATACCCTTGTAGTTCAGGATCCAGCTGTTATTATCGTACAATTATAATGGAAATGTCAGTAAATCCAAGGGACTCCTTTGGAAGTTGGTACTAACCGTATACGCAGGGTATTAGGCGAAAACGACGGACCAGGACCAGCCGTGGTAGGGATGTCGTAGAATACGATCGGCTCCAAGTTTGAAGTCGACATTCGGGGCAACGGTGTCGTGATTTGCGTCGCTGATGTCGCCAGCTACATAGATCCTCTATATATTTACTCTTTTTTGCTTTACTGAGACGATGAGACGATTGTTACGAAGCCTTAGGAAGCAATTACTCATTGGCCGAAATAAACGGGAAAAGTGAGTAAGCCAAAAACTCTATTCCATATTTGTCTAGCCAGGAGAGAGGCTCTTCTCGAGGTAGCGTCCTTGGTACTGGGTGAAGGATCCGTGTTGAAACGCTGACCTCACAATCCTGTGAGGATACGAGAGAATCCACCGATAAAAGATAAGATACAAAAGTACATACATCACAATCCACCGACTTCTACTCCATTCTACTCGACACCCTTCTTCACAATCCCCACCAGACTATTATCCACATCCGTCAAACTCGCTTCCTTGCGAAACACCTCTAGATACACAGTTTCTCCATTCGAAGCAGTGGCATCAAACACTCCAGGGAAACCCCTCCGCCCGACATGCCAATGCTGCGGGTTCTGCCCGCGGGAGAAGACTTCTGAGACGTCTAGTGAGCTAGTAGGAGGTAAGTGACACATAGATACGCAGGGTGGAGGCAGCGGAGGGGGTATATACCTTTCTATAAGACTTTGAGCTGTGAAAAGGTGGTCGGATTTCGATGCAAACCCAGCGGATGACAACGTGAACCCGCGAGATGAGAGGATGTGGACATCTTTGGGTTGAAGTATCTTCGTAGCAGACGGGAGAATATCAACGGTACTAAAATTAGAAAGTGAAATGAGAATGGGTGGATGACTAGGGCTTGAAGCCATATTTACCTCTTTAGGAGTTCGTCTTCTAAAACCTCTTCGATACGAGTAAAGAGAGGATGTAGATCGACGGCGAGTTGATGGAGTTCGGGCGAGGAGAGGTCAGGCGGATACTTCAGGCCTACCAACGCGAGACTGATACCCCGATGCTGGACAAAGAGTGTGTCAAAAGGCGAAGGATGAATTCAAAGAGTGACAAATGACATACGATATCTGTAAAGCTGAACACAGGCTGTCGTACCGTCGCAAGCCCATCCGACGATGCAGCCAAATTCACGTGTACAACGCTGATATGTGGTGGTTCGGGCTCGGGTGACGGCGGTCGTGTCGAAGGGTTCGAATCCTCTGTGTCAGGCTTGACAGTGACAACGCTTTGAGCCAACGACTCATCCGCATCAACCTGCTCAGAATGGTTACTCTTAGGCGAAGAGGGCGCTTCTGAGCCATTCTCGGCCTGATCATGAGGGGGCACTTGGATGGAAAGCTCCTCGCTGACCGCTTCGTGTAGACTAACCGTGTCTAACGATGATTCAGGTATTAATAGCTCTACTGGCGGAGGGTCATCTCGTGTGGCCGACGCGCTATCATCATCGTCATCAGGCAGTGGGGGAGGCGGTGGGGGCGGTGGGACCGGAGCAGCTGGATCCGCACTCTTTTCCTGGTCGCCATCTGGCTTCGGTACTTCGGGTGACGCCTTTGGAGTGGTCTTGCCAAACGTCAGATAACCCCAATTCCACTTGCGAACATCCATGTTCACTGTAGGCATACCGAGAAAGGTATTCGATCCGCTCCTGTTGTGGGTGGGATTAGACGTCGAGGCAGCCGCTTGTTGTTGGAGTGCTTTGGCTCGGAGTGTATCATCCGATGATGAGATAGACTTGGGCAGGTCCTGGGATGATTTCGACGCGTGTAAAGGAGAAAGACGATCTAAGATGAGAGAGGCAAGGGTTGTAGGGTATGATGAAGCGAGATACTTGGCAGAGGGTATGGTATATGGTGGAACGATGGCTAAGATTTCGGCATCGCTGGGTATTGTATCTGGGATATCGTCCAAGATGGGCTTGAGATGTCGGAAGAGGGGGTGTAATGGTATTCCTGTACTTCATTAACCTCCAGCACCACCACTCCGGAACGAACCACATTGGACGTACCAAGGTGCTTCCCAAAATCGTATCCACTCTCCAAGTCCCAGCTCCAAGCCCATACAGTCCAAAATCTCTCTAATTGCAGTTCAATTGCTTCTCGACCGAGGTTGGACAGAATTGACGTAAACGAGCCGTGTGTTAGCTAGATATCCGATTATTGAGCACACCCAAAAGCCAATCCAATGATATTTGCTGACCTTGAATTGTTCGTAGCCACGCTGTATGTCGGCTTTGAGTGACACATCGTGTACTGATGCGTCATCGTAGTCGTGCTGCACGGGTTGGTCCTTAAGCTTGGATTTGTCCTTCTCTTTACCCTTGGACTTGGGTGGCGGCTTCACGATCTTTGCGACTTCTACGCACTATTATACATCCCGTCAAACTCGACGCGCAGCGTACACCACGACTTACTGCATGGATCCAAAAGTCAGGCTCCGGTGAAAACATAACCATCCGTCTCGTTTGAGAATGGATACTATTGCAAGCTTCATTGGAGTTGAACATCCTAGATACAGAGGATTAGATTTCTTTCCACACGGAGATATAGGTTGGGTCGCCTTACTGACTCGGAAAAGTTGATAAGTGCCTTCGCTAGGCCAACTTGTCGCAACATTTTATCGCGAGAGACAGCCCGCTCCTTCGATGTGTAGAACAGGATGTGGGCCTGTTCCTCAGCGTCTTCATCGTCATCAGCATCGGGCGGGGAGGGTAAAGGCTTTAGAGTAGGATTATAGATGGCGATGTAAGAAAGGTTGGCGGCGGTTGAAGGCATGCTGGTGGTGGGCGCTTGGAAAGGCGCCCTGGACATCAAGTAAGCCCCTGGACGCACTCCTTTCGCTCGCGTTCCGATTTGGGCCAAGGCTTTCGGAATCTTGTAGTTCACACCATCGAGTACCGAGAGCGTATACGACATGCTAATATTAAGCCCTGTGGACTCTGTCTTAGTCCTTCCTTCATTCCCAGACCTTAGAACCGCGATACTTGTGTCCTACCCTGGCGGTCCCTATCGATATCTCCTTGAGGCAACAAAACACTTCCTAGAACGGAAGTAAAACAGTGAGTCACTTTTGTTCCGTGCTCGTTGCATCCATGCATCCCACATACGAAAAAGTTATAAGTAGGTCCATGTAGGTCCCCGTAGCAAGGTAACTTTGACGTTGGCTGTTCAGCTTGTTGTTCTCTATTCTGACATAGTAACCACAGGCCGAGTGTGCTCCTTGTCCTTAAAACGCTTCCTTTCCGACCCCTCAATCATCGGCCCCCTCTGAGATTGTTCATATCATTCCTCGCCTTGGGAGTCTTCAATCTTCGTGATCATCAACTCTTGCCCTAGCTTCCACCCCCAAAACACCGCAATGTTCAATGGAAAACCCATGTTTCCGCCCAACTTTCAGGCTGGTCCTTGGATGAATAACTGCGGTAACGACAACCGACGCGACTACAACAATAGAAACACGACCACAATATCTGGAAGTGGAAATGTTTTTGGTTCACCGTCTTCCCATTACGGTGAGATCATCCCGGACAGGAATGTCGCTATATACTTACGCCACTGTCCAGGATGTACTTCGAACGACTACCGTGGTGCGACAAATAACAACAACAACGGAGCCGGTACCCTCAACAATGTCACTGGAACCCAGAATAACGGACAGAACAGCGGCAGTAAGTGCATCCATGAGTCTAATCCCCAATGCTTCTGACCTTCTTCAGCTCCAAATGCAGCTCAACAGCCATTTTCTACGCCTCAGGCTCAGCAACATCCCCAGAACCCATTCTGGCAGCCGAATCCGTGGTACAGCCCGACACCATACGAGGGGAATTTCGCACCGCCTCCGATGAGTCAAGGTCAAGGCTCTGGATACTCAGGACAAATTGGCATGTCTCCTCAGCCCGCTCAGGCTCCGAGTTATGTTGCCCAAGCTCTACCTTCCAATCAGACTCCCCCTCTCACCGCAGAGCAGGTGCTAGGGGTCAGATTGGGCGAGTCCCCTCCTCAAGCTCTTCCTTCCATTCAGACGTCCCATGGTAGTGGATCGGACGAGATGGCTCTCGAGTCTTCTCAAGCCGTCTTTGATGAGATTTATTTCCCTGAGCAGACGTCTTCTGCGAGGGAGCGACTCCCAGCGTCGAGGGTGGCAAAGCGTCTCCGTGCTGTGAAACGGTTCTTCAAACGCTCCGCTGCTGACCCTCAAACCAACGTAAGCGATGGAAAGGGCGGTTGAGGATCTCTTGAATAATGGACAATCTGGGGGACGATACTATGCATGACTTGATTATGGACTTGTACTATTTAGCCTCTATGTCTTGGACGCGGAAATGGAAATTGTATTTGAAGCTGCCGATAGATTTATATAAATTCTCTAATCAAGGTACCACGAGGGTATTTACGTCGAAGAACCGTCAGGTTGGTATCTTTTTCGATATCTCCAATCCATCCCAAGAAACTTCTGTATGAGTCCTCAACTCATCCACAGAAGCCGCTAAGATGATACATTCCCTGACCACAAGTTTCTCAACAAAGGGTGCGCCATCAAATCCCTGCCGAACGAAGTCCATCAAGTAGTTTTTGTTGGTGTTGGCTTCGGATAATGAAGGGGTCGCCCCAAAGTTAACATGCAAAACCGTGAGCTGATGTAATCGTCCGAGCTCGCCGTCGTCCTTGTTATTGAAGAACACGGGCAAGATGTTCAGGTTACATCTATCCAAAGTAATACGCTTCACGTTTGTGAATAACGCGAGAATGGGTTGGTATCGTTTGGCAGAAATGCCATACTCGGGTGTCTCGATGTGGACGTTCAGCTCGTGCACATGCCCCAATTGAAGAGGGGAAATCATGCGGGCATATTTTGCGTCAAATGAAGGAAGTGGTGATTTGAACGGAAGGTCGAGCCTGAATATAGGCGATGGATCGTTGTCTTTGTAAAGACAGAAGGAGGTTTGCTTCCATCGCGTTTTGTTTATGGAGAGAACGGCCTTGTTGGCGGAAGGTGCAGGGGACAGCTGTGAGACAGGTAGGTCAAGGGTTGAAAGGTCACTGAGGTTTAGGCTTGACTGAACTTCCCAAAGAAGGCTGAAGCTGCAGGAGGGTGGGAACCGAAGGAACTTGAGGACGTCGGTGCTGGGGATGTCGATGCAAGTTAGGGAGAGAGAGTTGAGTAACGGAAGAGAGACTAGCGCAGAACTTAGAGGGGGGNTTTGTTACCCTCAGTTTCCTTGCGGTGAGTATTTCTAGCCTCGGGGTACTCCGTAAAAAGTCAAGGAGTTCGGAAGGTGATAGATAGATAATGGACACAGAAAGATGGCGAAGGGAAAGGGGGGAAGGAGCTGAGCAGATCATCAGATTATGTAGCTCAAGGCTGGTGAGTGAGGATAATATAGCCAGAGGAAGTTCACGCAAGGCCTGATAGTCCTGGTCCCAGGCATACATTCTTAGTTTCTTTAAGCGAGGCAGGCGGAGATCGGAGAGGAGGCGTTTGACCAGTGTCCAATTGATGTATGGAGAGAAAGGGATGTCGAGTTGCTGGATTTGCTCGTTCACCGTGTTCATAACAGTGGTGTCTTCCTCGTGGCTCTGAAGCGGTCGGCCTTCTAGTCTCCAAATTACATGAAGCGGGTATTCACGAGCACGCTGAGCCATGACCTCAACGAGATTTGCATTGAGACGAGGGAGGAACGACCAAAATTTTGGTGTATCCAAAGCGACGTTTCGCCAGTGTCGGCAGAAACCCGCTACACTCAAGCACTGCGCTGTCACAGAGAAGTGGTCCGGTAGGGTATCTACTAGGATGAGGGATGTAATCTCATCTGGCAGCCGGCAAGCGACGCTAAGAGAATTTCGACGTGATCTGAGTGATCTGATGGCGGATTCGTGCACCCGAATCTCATCGTCAACGGCTCGCTGACCAGGCAGGTCTGTAGGCTATCCTCGAAGGATCAGGGAAATGGGGGCATCTAGTATTTGCAACATAGACACTCACCATTTCTTATAATCCAGAAGGCTAAGGCTCGATATCAACTATATCTGTGAAACGGGTGTCGACTTGTTCGGAAAGTCAACGGAACCCCTGAATCAACAATTGCAACTCAAGCCTAGTTTTCAACTTCGTCATCAGCTATCTATATCATGGCTGAAGAGGTAGCTCGCGCCGCAAAAGCTGCATTCGAGGCTTCCCAACTCGTTCCCCCTTCAGAGCGTATATCAGCTCTTCATGAAATCAAAAACCAACTTGATACCATGAAAGATGCTGTCTTGGCCGCCAACAAACAAGATCTGCAGGTGCTCTAACTTGTTTGCTCATTGAAATCTCGCCTCCGGGCTGATTCGTGTCAAGGCAGCTGAGGAAGAAGTCAAGGCTGGACGGATGTCTGACTCTTTGCTGAAGAGATTGGACTTGGGTCGAGGCGATAAATGGGATTCCATGCTTCAAGGAGTATTGGACGTGGCCAATCTTCCCGATCCAACTGGAAGCGTTACATACGCCACTGAGCTCGACGATGGGCTCGAATTATACCGCGTCACTAGTCCGATTGGCGTCCTTCTGGTGATCTTTGAGGCTAGACCTGAGGTAGTCGTCAACATCGCTGCATTGGCCATTAAATCAGGTGAATCTTTTGGCACTCAAAATCCGCGTACGATAGCTCATTATGCGTAGGGAATGCTGCCATCCTGAAAGGGGGTAAAGAGTCGAACAAAACGACTCAGCTCCTCGCCCAGGCCATCGCTGCTGGTCTAGCGAAGACTGCCCTCCCAGAAACGTACATCCAGACTATCCAGACGCGTGCCGAAGTCTCTTCACTCCTCGAGATGGATCGTTATATCGATCTCGTCATCCCCCGAGGCAGCAACAGCCTCGTTCGCAATATCCAAAATAACACCCGCATCCCGGTTATGGGTCATGCAGATGGACTCTGTCATGTATACCTCGATGAATCAGCGGACCCACAAAAGGCCGTTCGAGTAGTTGTTGATTCAAAGGTTTGTTTGACCTCCTGACTCGTGCGACACGCTAAACTCACTCGTTCGCTAGACTGATTACCCTTCTGCTTGCAATTCTACCGAAACGCTCCTCGTCCATGAGTCCTTGCTAAATACCCTATGGCCACAAGTTGCCCAATCTCTAGTGTCAGCCAATGTCAAACTACTTTGTGATTCCAAGACACTGGAAGCTCTCTCTTCATTGCCCAATGCTTTGTCGCACATCCAAAAGGCTGATGAGAGTGCCTATGAAACCGAGCACCTCGATCTGACGCTATCCGTTGCATCAGTTCCGTCACTTCAAGCGGCCATCACTTGGATCAATAGCCACTCCTCTCACCACACCGACTCCATCGTCACCGAGAACGAAGCTTCAGCCTCAGCATTCTGTCGGGGGATCGACTCTGCAGGGACGTTCGTCAACGCAAGCACCCGCTTTGCGGATGGTTTCCGATACGGATTTGGCACGGAGGTTGGTATTAGTACGGGCAAAATCCACGCACGGGGGCCAGTCGGCTTGGAGGGGTTGGTTATCTATAAGTACATGTTACGGAGCAAAGACCCCATAGGACATGTGGTTGGAGACTTCGGGACTGGAAAGAAACAGTACAAACATTCGCCAATTGATACAAAATCTGTACCATTTTAACACATAACGAGGAGTGCCGTAAATTATATCGAATCACTCTCTAGCTTGGCTTTCTTCTCCCCTGGACTTCCGTTGGGATCGTCTTCGGCTTTGCGCTWTACAGCGGCATGATCTCGTTCCGGATACGTGGGTCTGCTGAGACAGCGGAGAAGTTCCTCACGTCGACGAAGTTGTTCACGCTTGCCGAGTCACTTGGTGGAGTCGAATCTCTCGCTGAACACCCTGCTCAGATGACCCATGGAAGCATTCCACCGGCCGAGCGTGCGATCCTTGGGATTGGGGATAACTTGATCCGGTTGAGCGTCGGTGTTGAGGATGGGGAAGACCTCGTGGAGGACGTTGCGCAGGCTTTGAGGAAAGCTGTTCTTGGTGACGACCTTTAATGTTATGCTAGAGTTATTTATTCCCAAAGATTGCCTTGGACTGCGCGTATATGCGCGTCGTTTGTCGCAACAAGATGTATGTAATACCCTAATTTGTTCTTGATAATGTAGCTCTTTTCTAGCCCATGGCTAGAGCATTGACGAACAAAATCATCCGTTGTGATTGGTAAATGTAGACTGAATCCAGAACGAATGAATGCGACTTCATTTAGTTGGGGGATCATGTTTTGGGCCCACTCACTTCTAAGATATTACTGGAAGAGGCGACCACTTGTGGATAGCAAGTGATTCTTCCCCGCCTCTTGACCATAAAAAGGTCTCGTATAACCTAAAGCAAACACTGAGCACGAGGCATTGGGAGGGGGGTTGAAGGCATGAAGGATGGTTACATCTCTACAGACGACGGAGACCATTGCTTAGGTGGAGATGTCAGATGTGGAGTGTATGTGCGTAAGATCTTCACAAAGCCATCTCGAAGCTCGGAACGCACATGAGCCTTGGTGGCTATATGCGTACGAGATTTCCAAGAACCAAAGAAGCCTGAACAAATATATTCATGGATCAGCGCAAGGACGTAAAATGAGTAGCCGCCAAAAGTGCCTACTATATGCACATTGAATGTATCCTCCAAGGTATATGCATGTCATTCCCCGAGGTAGAGCGCCATGAGAGGGCATCCAAGAGAGCCAGGCTTCACAATGGAACGGCATGGGTGTATGTTGGTCGGAAAAATCGTGAAACGGCAAATGATCAATGAGACAGGCAGTAAGTATATGTGCTTCATGTTATTGAGGCAGCTATGGAGATGCATATGAGAGGTTGTTGTAAGATCGGCGCCGGGAAGGAGACCATGGGTTAGCGTGAAATAGAGGACTGCCCACGAGACAGGATGGAGAGGGGAGCCCCATGGGCCAAAATGTGTCCTGGTTGTTGACCTGATCAATGTACATACAATCAACTAGGTAAACCGGATCAAGAAAAACATAAGGATGAAAAGGACGCAAACGATGGCAAGACTTGCCACAACCAAACAAGTTGTCGACTGACTCTTCCCTCGATGATCTCTCAGCCTAATTCTCTCTTTCGTCATTCCATCCAGATTCCCTTCGATCTTCTGCTGAGCATCTTCGACCACTGCCTTGTCCTTCTCCAGAGACTCTGAGAAGTGGACCGCATTCCGCCTCAGTTGTGTAGCCATCTGCGCCAATTGCTCTGAGAGCTCTTGTTGCAAGGCAGTGGTGTTGTGGAGGAATTTGGGGGCGACGCCGCTTGATGCACCAACGGCTGTGGTATTGGAAGTTTGAGCTGGCGCAGTTGTTGGAATGAGGAGAGTTGGAATCGGTGATATGAATGAGGTAGATGGTTCAGAAGGTGACAGGAGGAGATCCGCTGCGGGCGGTGGTGCTGGTGATAAGGTCGTGGGTTCGGACGTGGGTTCTTCGATTATAACCTCCTCTTTCACGGTTGGCGTTGGTATTCGCGCCAATAGTGACTTGGGACGCGATGGCGCAGGAGCAAATCGCTGTGACAAAACGGTGAAATAACAATTAGGCTGTGCTCTCAGCATAGCGCACGGCGTCGAACATACCTTCTCAACCTCTTGCAGCCCTAGCTCCACTCTATCCAGTTTATCCCTCGTATCCTGAAAGCTCTGCATGATAGATCTACAACATAGGGATGAGTGCAAAGTCTCAACATCCTCAGACGCATTCGACATACGAGCTGGCATCGTCCTCGTACATCTCGACATTCTTCAGCAGTTTCCGACAGTACTTAATCCTCTGAGAGAACCATTCATTAGCCTACGTCCTCTTGAGAAAGAAGTGAATATACCTGCAACGCGTCCTGTGCTTTCAACCAGATCGTGAACTCGGAACCGTCTTTACTAAGTGTCCATTCGTCACTTTCCGCAGACTTTTCCAGTCGCCGTACCAGACGGGCCAAGTTGATTCGGTCGTGGCGAATCTGTTCCAGCGATGCCATTTGGGATGAGTGTTGGGAGAGAGTCAAGACCACGTCGCGCGTTGCGTCACGACACGATGACCTCATTCCAAATTCATAAGCCACGTGGCGAGATAGGGATAAACGGGGGCTAACAGGAACGCGAAGGCAATCCGGAGCAGGTCGTGTCTCGTCTCCAAAACGAAAGGTGGGCCTCTGTACAGCCAGCCCTTTCAGTTAGTGCCCGGTAAGTCTGTCTAATGTCCTCCCTCGCGAAACATCCAATTACTTGAACTCCCACCATATCAGTACATAGTGCCCGATTCCTACGCGGGTTTCTGGGTAGTTCAATCCCCAATCACTCTGATGTTGCCATATTTTGTACTAACTACAGCTAAGGAGAGGCTATCTACTGGTCTGACACATACGAGTTACCAAATATCGCTTTCAAGATGTTTGACCCAAGTCTTTGACCAGGCATGATTTCACAGCTTGCTGCCTTCATGTGTTCGTCCTTTGATAATATCAGCGGCCTATCCAGTATTGTGAGCAGCTTTCGTAGAGAAAGGGTGCATTAAATGACTAACCTTTTCGGCAATAGCATATATCGTGTGCTGAATATGCGCCGATATCTGGATAGGCATCACGGAGGCATCAACCTGGTTTCAAGTCAGTCTACTTGTTGCTGGGTGAGTGGAACATGGGGAGTTCCTACTTACAACACGCAAGTTCTTGGTTCCATACACCTTCAATGACTCATCCACCACACCGCCAGCTTCACGAGGCAGCATAGAGGCCGTCCCAATAGGGTGATATATCGTCTGCAGATTTCCGCGCACATACTCCGCCAACTCGTCATCAAACTGAACCTCCGGACCAGGCGCTACTTCACGCGCAATAGCGGATTTCAACGACTCCGTAGAAACTATCTTGCGAGCCAATTTGAAGGCGCTGATGAGTAAGTCCATGTCGAAAGGGTTTGTCATGAATTGGGGGTTGATGGAGGGGACTTCAAGGGGGTTTGCGGAGGATATGTGGACGGACCCGCGGGAGAAGGGATGGAGAAGGCCTAGGAGGAGTGAGATATAGTTTTTACCTTCGATAGGTGAGCTTCTAGTGTTGGGGAGGTATCCTGAGACACTAGCAATTCTATTGATAAACAAAAATGATCAGCAACTGCATCATCATGTCAATGGCAACGACCGCTAAATTGTGCAACATACTCGACATAGGACACCTCTTCAGAATGAAGCCATTCTCGTTGAAGGTCCACAGTTTGTTGGATACCTGGAGACTGATATGTACCATCGAGAACGGACTGTGTCACCCCACCTTCTGGTGCTTTGATATCATGGGATATGGAAGAGAATGGAAGGAATGCAAAAGCCGACATCGGGGGAGCTGACAATATGCCAGTGCCCGTAGCCGCACTGTTTGGAAACGCAGCATCGATATAAGATATATGAATGTGACACCATGGATTAAGAATNAAAAAAGACTCACTATTGAGCGGATTCCTCTAGGTACCTTGCGGGCGTTCGGAGAACATCATTGGACTCAAGTCCAGCAGTTAATTCGCAGGTGAAAGGGCACCATAGATGATCCTGGAAATGCAGCTGAACGACAAGTGATTGGGGCAATACAAAAGGCTTACCTCTATGATGAATTAGCCGACACAAACTCTGAAAAGGAAAATAAAAACAAGGCACGCACGGAGGTTGTTGCCTACTCCAGGAAGGTCAACAACAACAGGAATGTTAAAGGACTCAAGTATCGCTTTGCCCCCAATTCCTACCCATCACATACAAAGTGAGCATGCATATACGCAATGTGTGGAGTTCGCAAGACAAACCAGAAAGCTCGAGAAGCTGCGGTGTTTGGAACGCTCCTGCACACAGGATAACTTCTCTTCTCGCCGAAACCGTTAGAATCTCCCCTTCTTTCTGATACTCTACGGCCGTTGCAATCACGTCACCCGAAGCATCATTTTTCTCGAACACCACGCGTGTAGCTTGCGCGCCAGTCAGCGTGGTCAAATTGGGTTTGGTTTTGTGCGGTTCATAGTATGCCTGAGGATGAATAAGTCTAGGTCAATTCATTGACACGCCGGAGAAGTTTAGAAAGTACTCACGGAAGCAGAAGAAGCTCTGGTGTGCTTGACCGGGTGGACAGCGACTGGTCCCGTAAAGCTGCCAACATTAGATCCACCCTCCTGTGATCGAGACAGATGGTGAGGGATTCGGAACGCAAAAATTGGTCACGCAGATGAAATTTACTGGGTCAGGGTTGAAAGGGATGCCCACGGCTACGAATGCTTCGAGAATGCGGGTATGCAGCGGCGTCAAATAGGCAGGGAACGTCCGGGGTAGGGGACCAGATGTCCCAGTAGTGTCGCTATGAACGGTCGTTGCGCTGGGAGTGAAAGTCTCTGACTAATGAAGTGAGAAGAATAGATGAGGACTAAGAGTGGAAGAGGACAAGGAAAAACTCCCTGCCTTCTGGAAATATTTCCGGGTTTCAGACCAGTTCCATCCTGGTGTACCGAGTTTCTCGAATGCTGGCGTATGGAACAGTCAATTGAACTATCAAGTGCGGGAAAGAAGCCACAGGGACTCTAGGAGACATACCGTCGTACTCAGTAGCAGATGCCCTGACAGATATTAATGGGTATAGGTAAATTCCGCTACACACGGGAAATTCTAATAGACTAACCGATCCAACTGCATGAGGTTTAGCTACAGATCCCGCCATGAGTCCTGAGTAAATTGATGAATATCGACAAAAAGAAATGGAACTCACAAGCGTAGAACCACCTAGGCCTTTACCGCTGAGAGGACCGCAGTCAGGATCGATGCAGTTGAGCAGCAAAGAAATATTCACCGTGGTAGGTATATGCGACGTCCGTTTAGTGCGTCTTGTGGAGTCGTGAAGAATCCCCAGTCAGTGTCTGGGTTCCTCAGGCTTTTAGAATACAATGCTAGAAGCTACGATGTTAGCAGCGCACCATGATGAGATAAGAGATAATTTACCGGGGGTTTGGATGTCTTGGTTTTGCGACATATCCTTGCCTGCTTCGATGATAGCAACGGAGACATCGGGATCTTCGGCCAAGCGGGTAGCGACAACGAGGCCAGCGAGGCCACCTCCGACGACAATGTAATCGACTGTCTGCGCCATCGTGCGTGTGCTACTTGGTCTTTGAAAGGATCGCGAGAAGGAACGATAATGGAATCGAACTGAGGATCGTTCGCATTTAAAGCCCACGGTCAAGCGACGCCTTTGGTAATTAGTTAGATGTGGCCCTGATTAAGGGATAAAGATGGATGGGTAGTGTAAGCTTGCGAGGTGCCCGGAGGTTCGCGTATATCTACACTCAAGAAGCTTCAGGAACTCTTCCTTCACACACCACATGGTGGGATTTCGGAAGCTGCGAGGCAAAAGGCAAATATGCATTGGTGATAGCGGCACTGGATGAACGACGAATCTTTGGAGACTGAGATCATGAGCACCTCGGCGCTTGGGTGTCCCTAGTCCCTGGTCAACGAAGTCCAGGAAAGACCGGCGCTGGGCTCCAGTGAGTAGTTGTCGAGAAGCGGGTTAGAAGGGTGTTTGGCGAGCTTGGCAGATGCTACACGGCACACTCAGAGGGATGATCGATCCCTCTGTCATCTTTTCCTGAGAATAAAACGAAATCAGAATCGAGTATTTCAGGTAAGACGTAGTTGCCATCAGCGCACGCTGGCATTTCTGGCATGCAACTGACCTCCCTGCCACGCACCGGTCTTAACCTGTGCCAAAACCTACGTCTGAGTCAACTTAGAGTCCAGCATCGGCAAAGCTAGGATTCTGACTCGAAAGTGAGGACCCAGTGCTTGTTTAAATAGAGGCCAGAAAGGTGACTTACAATGCAACGCAACTTCGACGTAAACTCCAACATTCAGGGTGTCCACACCCAGGTCCACGTAGACTGATTAGTCAGCTCGTGGGAACATTTCCTGTCCAAATTGAAACACGCTTGCGAATCCGCTGAGTGGCGCTTCATCATCTTCCACAGCGACCACCACCACCACCACTTTTCAACTTCACAAAGGTAATTCCAGCGATACCTGTCTATGTGCCAGGCTCACCCTTTTTGACGATAGTACACAATGAAATTCGCCCTGCTCCAGTGTTTGACTGTTGGGGCTGCGATGGGTGCGTCTTCCTCGCTTTCTCAATGATAGCGAAGCAACTCACTCACCTTTTGGTTGAAGTTTCCGCCACGCCCATCCGAGTCATCATGGTCTCTTCGACCACCACTGATGTCGTTGGACATCTTCGATTCGGCATGCCCGTGGCCCACGTCCACGCAGACCCCAACGTTGCCCAAATGATCAAGCCTGCCCATCATCTCGTTGCTGAGGCCGGTACTCAGCATGATGAAGGAGCGCGCCGCCGCCCAGGATGTCGTTTCAGGCAAAAGGCCGTTTCGGTGTCCAACGCTTTCAGAAAGGTGTTGGGATTACCCCTGATCGAGAACAACCCCAACCTTCATCGCATTTCACCTGATCACAACGGTCAACACGACAACCCATACAACCTTCCTGCCGACGTTCTTCGGGGTGCTACTGTCCATGCCATCGCATCGGACAGCAACGACGGAACCGTTCACGTCATTCCCCACCACCGTCACCATGGATTCCACCAACGTATCAAGGAATCTTCTTACCTTACACGTCTTCATTACGCCTTGACCATCCTCGGACCCTGGGAGGGAAGAGCCGTAGCCTTCGTTCTTGGTAAGTACACGTTGCATCCCTTCTCGCTTCCCGCTATTAACCTTCCGCCTGTCAGGCTGCGGAATTGGCGTTCTATTGAGGATGTTCTGGGTTTTGGCTATCCTCAGTTATCGCTCCATGCGAGGCCCCAAGGAAGAGGATGAATACACCCACATCGTCGAGTTTGTTGAGGCTGAGGAGATCTTCGTTGCTCCTCCCAACTACACCCTCGCCGACGAGAAAGCTCCCATCTCCGAGGAGAATAGCAAGGCGGTTCCAACTGCCTAGATTTCTCGTCTTCTTCATCCATCCCTTGGTGATCAAATGTGGAATTTACAGTTGTCGTAATTCCTCGTATCCGTTGGTTTGGAAAGGCTTCTCTTTTCTTGTTCCTTTTACATTCAACATTATATCTGTCATCGCTCCTTATCTTACTCGGACTCCGTCTTGAATGTACTTATACTTTTCAATGAAATATCTGGTAGGTATGTAATAACCGACTCTTCTACGAGTGGTCACTACTACGTGGTTTTACGGAGCATGAAGTCCATCCAGAACTCGGAATTCTGAGATAGTCCCCGTAAAGCCAGGACCACCAATCTGTGACAGCTACACACCATCCAGTCAGATAAAGCTGTAAACAGCGGAAGATGTATATCCTCTTACCGGTGCGACAAAGCCCATAGGCCTAAACTGTTCGATCCTCCTGATCAACGTTTCAAAGCCACCAACGCTCGTCCCATCAACGAAGGCCGTAGTTTCATCTTCGGTACCTTGGATGACAAGATGAACAGTGCGGCTCGCAGAGTTGGGGAATACGAAGTTGTTCAAAGGGTATGTGACATTGCTTGAGAGGAACGCAAGTGTCGTTGATCCATTTTGTGTGGGGACGAGGAGGAGCGCTGTGTCCGGAGCTGTAAGGAGTGAAGCTGACGGAGAATTTGGCGGTAGCGGAAACTGTGTCTTGAAATTCAAAGAGAGTGTATAGTTAGCTCCTTTGGATCCAAGAGGAGTGGCTATATGCGCGCCATCTTTGAGCACGATCCCGTCATTCGTGAGGGTAGCGCCTTTTGAGAGCTTGGCGTCGAATCCATTACCGCTGACATCCTTCACCCCGCTCTTTCCAAAATCAAAGGAGACAACCCTCTCCCCAACAACCACACCATTGATTTTCACCCTCCGATCCAAGTTTTGTCCAGGCGCGGAAGCTTCCAATACTGGAAACACTTCATCAAACTGCTCTCGCGTGAGCATCGTCTGGGTGCGATTGACAGAATGCCAACTCGTAGCAGCGACGAATGGAAGTCCCATCTTAAGGGAATAAAAGGCTTCAAGTGGTGTACTCGCCGTCGGGCCTTGATCAGACCAAATTGCCATGATCCCGCCGAGGAGGGTTGGGGCAGATAGAGTCGTCGCTTGTCTGTTGACTGAGAAAGAGCGGTCATGAATTCAGTACCTCGGCGAAGCAAAGGGTTATAAACTCACACTTGGTTGGATCCCAAGGACCACCCTGCTCGTTCCCCGTCCAAAGGTGGTTCTGATCGAGTTTCTGCGGGAAGCCGCCAGACTGCTTCATCACGATATACAGGAAAGCATCTTCGCTGTTGATCAGATTGTAGCCTTGTTCAAGCAGTTCGAGCGCGTTGTCCTTTATGCGGTCTTCATTAGCATTTCTCACTCACTATACCAAGATAAAAAGAATGTACCTGGCCTCCGTCCTATGATAAATGTGAATCAACGATTTGTTGTGAAGATGTCAACCAGGCCACATACCCAATGTTGCACTGTTGTCCCCTTGGTGAGTGTTAAATCGTCACTAGGCTCAAAGGTGCCCCACGATCGAATACTCTTGACACCTCCAGAGATATCCCTAATGAAGTCGCTCATATTTGCCACAAAACGTAGATAATCATCCGCTAAGGAACTAGCATATTCGTCCGCGCCAATGGAGACTTGCTTTGAGTGCAGATGGGGTAGATGTTCAGCCCATATATCATGCATTGTCTGGGTGGAAGCGGGAAGGGAAAGACTGAAATAGTGTGAACAGTGGTTTCATTAGAAGCACCAGACGATCGGTGGTGGAGACCTACTTGAGGAGGGAAGGGTCATCGTCCAACGCGAGCTCTGGCCTCCACTGAGTGATCACCAATGCATGACCAGGGGCTTCGATCTCTGGAACAACTACATAGACGAAAGGGTGTAAGTCTAAAAGTGGAGTAATAACTTTTGGGGTAGAGTATAACTTACTCGTGACACCTCGAGCGGCGCAACTGCGTTGAAGGTCATCGAAGTCTTCTCGCGAATAAGTTTCGTTGACGTGTGGGGTAAGGCCCGCGAATTGTGGGTTGGGCGAGTAGAGGCGGAAACGGGCGTACGTCGAGGACCCATCAAGGAGAGCAGGCTGAGAGAGGATAAGTTAAGTAATGAGAGGTGTCGTGTTGGGGGGAAACCTACCAAGTTATCTGAGAGATGAAGATGAAACTCGGATGCCTAGTGGATGCTGGTTATATGCGCGGTCTTCTGAGGGACAGGGGGATGACATACCTTGAAATAAGAAAAATATGCACACATCTCTTTGAGGTAGCTAGTGGGGTACCACTGTCTTCCTACATCAATCATGATGCCTCGAGTGGGCCAGTCCGGCTGATCAATAATAATGCCGACGGGGTGCGATGCANTTCCCTTGCACTAAGCCTTGCAAGAGGGTAGTCACACCCCTCCAGACACCTAGAGGACTTGCCCCAGAAACTTTGACAGATTTGGTGCCAATTTGGATAGTATATCCTTCGGAGGTTGGTTTCCCGTTTGCCAACGTATATTTGCCGCGAGTATCCAAAGTCAAGAATATCGTATTGTCCTGAACTCTGTTTCCAAGGGATAAACGAGGCGAGACTTTGGGAAATAGCTCAGCGATGTCAGAGGTAAAGGTAGTTGCGAATTCGCGTAGAGAAGGTGGGATCAGTGTCAGACCATCTTGATCCCGGTGACCTTGAAATTTCGAGTCCACGACAATCGACACTCTTGGTGGGAGGATAAACTTATCCCCAGGCAACGCGGGGACCCACGACTTGACTGCCGGGACGATGATTGGGGTAGCTGATCCTTTCATTAGATGACTGTATGCTAGCGGGATAGGTAACAAACTCACCAGAGGTCCATACATGAGAGAACCATGCAATGATAGTACAAAGCACGGTTGCTTCTACCAGAGTTCGCATGTCTGGACAAGAGTGGGCTTGTCAGAGAGAATTATTCTTCCACCAGTCTTATAGTCCTATCGCGCGGAAGATGCAACCATGTGCCACATGGGGCTGAGGCGGTCCGTCGATGCGGCAAAGAAGTACAGAGAAGTCTCCTCCACCATCTGGACGTGATATGAATAGGACACTTACTTCGCGAGATGACATCGAGACTTTCCAGAATCGACGTGTCTGCCCACTGCCGCAATCAAACCGTATTCGATTATATGCAGTCCAGCCATTGCAGGTATCGCGTCAGATGGGACCGAGGCTAACGTGGTGCACTAAGGCATGGTAGTTAGGTAGGTAGGCTGTACCGACGAGACACGACGCGTGTGGGATTGGAGATGAAGATTTGAACATGGCCGTAGTTGCAAGACCAGTGAGCGGAATTGGAAATGCCAGGAGTCCTCTAAGTGTTATACTATTAGTATTATTCGGAGGCGACAAGGATTGCAACCCCTGAACATGTTGAGTGCGTGGAAATTGATGAGTAATCAATTGGATGACGTCACTGCTTCTAAGTTGCTTGGACTCAGGACTGACGTTGCGTTGTAACGCGTCCACCATCAGTAACTGTTTGACATTGCACCATGTCCGAGTCATGCCACTGGCCAGCGACTGACATAGGAAACCTCTCAATGTCAACCCATATGTTTTCTATCTGACTTCTGACGCGTTGTAAACCTCCTGCGCCTGCACCTGACGGAGAATCAGAGATGGCCCCCCCCCACCGCGACAGTATGGAAGTTGGCCATCTTGCTGAACCATGGCCAATGCAAGAAGCATTTGTTTTGTGTGATAAACAGCGCTGCCTTACAAGCGCCCAGGCAGTGTTGCAGCCCACCGTCACGTCACATCCATCCTAGTTGTCAATCCACCATCGTGCTAAAACGCTGCTACGGGACCCTAGAATCGACCCAAGCTGGCCATGCCAAACCTTTTCGCGTCTAGCCCTGGAGACTGGCCTACTACCGAGATGCGTATATAATCTGGCCAGCCAACGTCCGGTATTCTTCAGCAGTCTGCGACTTCTCCCCTCTTCTCTTTCCAAGCGAAAGCTCTCTTCTCTCATTTCTTAGTCTTCGAAACACACTCTTTTGGGTCACAATATACACCACCACCATGATCTTCCAACTCGAAGCGTTATTCTTTCTCTTTTCCCTCATCTCCTCCATCCATGTCCTCGCAGCGCCAGTCGCTCTGGTCAGTCTGACTATTGACTACATGTTCTCGAGTCAAAAGTCCTTATAATCCCAACACAGGTCCCCTCAACAGCTCACCTCCTTCCGCGTGTCTTTGGACCCTCATTCACCTTCTCTGGTGACCTCGCATCCTTCCCAATCCCCCCTGCAGGTTCAGACAAGGACTCCATCAAGAAGAACAAGAAAGCCCTAGCCCAACAAGCATCTCGCGAGCAACAGCAACAAGTAGCAGAATCCCGTGTGCGCTCCGTTCTCGAAAGCGCAAGAGCTTCGTTAGGGTTGTCAGATAACCTTGCCGTGAATATCGTCAACAACTTCCACACTAGCAAGTCGGATACCGAGAAGCATATCACCTTCAATTTCAACGCACCAGCTTGCAAAGGCACCTGTGTAGGACACGCGTATAATCCGATCTCGAGCATCTCCCCTGGGAAAGGTCAACCCGGAAAGGTACGTGGTCTCGATAAGTTTCGTGCGCAAACATTAATTCGAGTAATTGATGACAGATTTTCAACGCGACCACCGCGACTATCTTTGGAGGACAGGACAAGTAAAGAAGACAAAGGCCCAGACTCTTGAAGCCCACTCTCAGCTTCAAATTCTTCTCCCGCCTCGTCTCAATCCCTGTCCCCAGCCCTAGCCCCAGCCGTTCCAGCTTGCGACTCTTCCGTGTTCCATTACATCTTCTCTCAACCCTCAACTCTTCCTCTGTTCCACAATACGCCTGTGATCATGCTCGTTCACCACTCCGCAATTCGACTTCACGTGCCTTTCAAGCTCAAGCCTAATGTCCGCCTCTCACTGTGCATCTTCCGGCGCCGCCGAGCTCGACGATCTCAACCAGTGCTTTCCGATCGTCTTCCGGCCCCCCTCAGCCGCGTACATGTTGACCCAGGCCTCCCGAAGCCACACCTGCGCTGTACGATCCTCTGTACCTTTCTCGACTCAGGCGCCTCGCTGATACCGCTTGGTTCGAAAACACCGCCCTGATTGCCCGCTATCGGCCCTTTTGAACTTGAACATCATCCACGCAAGGTCGTTTGTATCATTGCTACTGTCCATATGTTACGCACCGTATACACCACGTCCCACACAGATCCCATCGCTACATGCATCCTCCTCCTTCCGTACTTGCTCGTCCTCATCCCCTGCTGTGCATCATGTTCATAGACATACTAGCATCACTCCTCGCATCCCCATCCACATCCCCATCTATTTAGCATCGCATCGTCTCCTCTTTCTCGTATCTCATCATCTACTTTGGACACTCGACAAAGGACTTTTTCTCCACACCTATATATTCTCCGTACCATCATCATCTACTCTACTAACCAACATATCACATCACATCCCACTCGCACCGTTCCTCCCCTTCCACATCCCGACAGAGAGATAATGTACATAACTAATAATACAAATCAAATTGCAGCACATCCGTACGTGTATGTAGATGAGTCGCAAGTTTGAAACACTGGCCCAACCCTTGGCCCTTGTCGCCCTCCTCATTGCGCAGAGGGACAAACGGCATCGACTCGTTCCAATGAAGGTTCAGTTACGAGTGGCCATGGTGCGGGAGGGAGGGGATCATAAATAACGTATCCAAGAAAGAGATAGAAGGTAGGCATGGTTTGAAAATCGGGGAAATCGTGATGACGAAGAACCAGAGGGAAAAAACCAGAGGGAGGGAGGAGAGACGAGGAGAGGGAGGGGGAAAGGAATCGAACTGAGATAAATCGAGGAAAGAAGAAACTCGAGACAGATCCTTGGAGTAGATATTCTTGGATGTCGCTGTGAACGACACATCAGCCTGACGATAGAGATATGAGTTGTCGGAAGTGGTTCCGACCCTGGGGGCAGAGGCTAGTCCACCATGGAGGTGCCTGCTAATTGGTCGAGGAGATGCTGAACCAATTGCTGGGGGCGAGCGCCGGGAAGGGTATAGCAGGTGACTTTGGTACGGGCGGTCTCCAAGATCCAGGCACGCCACTGGCCTCGAGGGATATTGATCTTATATTCGAGGGCAACGAGCGCGTCATATTCCTGTTGCTCGAAGCCGGACACGTCGATGTCGCGTAAGTTCTGGGTCCTATAGACGATGTAAGTCGCGGTCCATGGGCGAAGAAAAGGATGAAGTGGCTTACCAAGTGCTAAGTGGCACCTTGTTGTCGCTGAAGTTGCGACACGCGATGCGAGAGTAGACGAGGAACAGCATGTGGATGATACACTTCAAATCATCCGCAGCATACGGGCTCTCCCAGTCCAAGCTAACGAGAGGCAAAGTGCGGGAGGTGTAGAACACGGAGGCAACGATGACCTCGGCGGGAAGCTCCAAGCGAAGCATCTCAACATAGATGAGTTGGCCGGCATCTCTGATCACGGCGGTCCTAAGGGTGAACGGGTTAGGTCCCCGAACACGATAGAGACAGATTAGAACGCACCAATCAACGTTACAGTCCTGGTTAATCCCGAACGAAAGAGAGTTGAAGATCATCTGTCCGACCCAATGACCGAGCGACCTGAATGAATCCCAATTATCCCAAGGGATGCGAAGAACAGGAGTTGCAGGCTTGGGTGTGTCGTAGCGCTTCGTAGGTTTCTTATAGCGTTGTCCCTTAGTCCTCTGGAGTCGATACCCGGAGGTCGACATCAGCGCTGAGCTGTTAGAGCTAGAGCTCGACCTTGACTCCGTGGAGGATGGGTACACGCGGGGCTTCGGAATGGCCATCTAAAGGAACAAGTTGGTTATCGGAGCGAAGTAGATGGTCACTCAAATTCCTTACAGCAAACGTTGTCTCAACAGAGTCGAAGCACGGAGGGGAAAGCTCAGAGGGATCAGGCGACAGCTGGAACTTAGAGAATCGATAGTAGGCCCTCTCTGGGGAGAGGGGAGGGAGGGATGCAAGACGGGAAGACATGCTGTTAGATACTTGGAAAATTCAAGAGGATGTGGTGGTAGAGGTTAAAGCGACAAGAGGGACATTGAATATGCCACTCCCTCATATTTATACCGCTGGGAATTCCAAGAGGGCCTCAACACGAGTAGCCACCTCGGACAAAGGAAGAGTTGACAGGAGGTAAAAGAATCCCGTTTAGGAAAGCGTGTGGCCATAATGGGTAGTCCCCCATTGTCCTTGTCGGAGTTCGGAACATTCCGAAGGTTAGTGTGACTGTTAGGCGAAGGTCAGTGCATCGTAGATCCGAAAGGGCGACCGCACAGTGGGCGTCGTTCACAATAATCCGCCAGAGCCCGATTCCTTGAAGAAGTATATGGTACGGACTAAACTAATGAGCGTGACATGGACATGTTATATTGTACAAAGAATAAGCTAGCGCGTTACGTATCGTTAGATCAGATATTGGTATACTGTAGATAAAACGGTGCATTGATAACTGAGTGCAAAGTGGAGACTGTATGGGGATGAAGGACTGGGTGAGGACCAACTCAGGTGCCAAGAGAAGAATGGTACATGGAAGAGACGCCAGTGACGGATGGAGGGACCAGTCTTGGTATGATATGAAATGTCCAAAAAGGGTCACGGAACCAAAAGAACCAGCGCAAAAAGACATACGTGATCGAAAGTATCTTTAACAAACCTGTAACAGCTTTAACGGGCCAGGATTCCGGGTTAGTTGAACCTTGGGAATTTCTGGGGAGTGGCCTGGGTGTGTCGAGAGGAACGTCGCAGGTGAGTGGCTCCGTCGTCATCCTCGGCAGCCGCGCCTCGTGCCCGACCATTTGGACCTTTGCTCTTCTGAACACCAGCACTCGCCTTCGCTCTGCCTTTACCCTTGCGTGGTGACGGCGAACCGGGCGAGGCCTTTCCTTTTCCCTTCCGCTTGCCATTGCTCGTATCCTCCTCGGCGGCACTCTCCATCTCAGCGTCCTCATCAAGGGCACGTTTATGCCCGGCTTTATGGGGAGGAGAGTTTGACGCATCCGACTCTGCATCTTGATGCTTCATAACGGCATCAATCATCTCTTGAGAAGGTTCGAGGATTTCTCCTTTGCCTTCGGCCGCTTCCTCGAGTACTCTGGCTCGTCTTTGAAGGCGCTGTGACGATGAATGTTCCCGAGGGAGTCCTGAGCCCGAAGCTTTTCCAGCAGGGGGATATTCCTCTTCCTCAGCGATCTCGGACAGCATAGACACGTCTTTAGGGATAGAGCTTGTCGAGCTACTGCCGCCGAGTTGAAGGCGATTACACAGGAAGTTTGACGGCGGGTAATGGGGCTGATAACCTTGGAGCCATGGGTGGAACAGCGAGTCGGAGAGGGTCATGCGATGAGATGGATCGAAGGTTAATAGCGCTCGGATGAACGATTCAGCTAGGCGGTTCCAGTCAGAAGGACGGATGAGGATGAAGGGGCAACGGAAGGACAAACCTTCCGGGGTGACTTTCGCAGCAGATAGCGTGCCCCAGTCTATTTGCCGTTCGAGGATGCGCATTCGTATGTCCCGCTGGTTCTCATCTTCAATGAAGGGACCCGCGTTCGTCAGCCTAAATTGTCAAAGTTGAGCAAAAGCTCGACAGCCAGCGTAGACGGGACAAC
This sequence comes from Pleurotus djamor, assembly GCA_029747585.1. Classification (NCBI taxonomy): domain Eukaryota; kingdom Fungi; phylum Basidiomycota; class Agaricomycetes; order Agaricales; family Pleurotaceae; genus Pleurotus; species Pleurotus djamor. The sequence goes on along the minus strand of JAPEVF010000085.1, from coordinate 66,930 downwards.
CTACATGGAGAACACGATTACACCAACGCTCCAGCTATCTACCAGGTTGTCGTATCCTTCCCGTTCTTGTTGCTTAACCACCTCAGGAGCGAGGTAACTCGGAGTGCCACACATCGTCTTTGAGGCCAGTCAGTCCCAGCCGAGAGTAAAAGGCAGAGAGGATACATACGCGGAGCATTGTCAAGCTGTCGACGACCTTAGCTAAGCCAAAGTCGGCAACCTTTACGCGAGGAGGTGTGTCGTTCGTCAAGAGGATATTCTACTCAAGAGGTCAGATACGGAGAAGGTGTATTGGCGGAGACAACTGACTTCGGGTTTCAGGTCACGGTGGGCAACGCCTTCGGAGTGGATATACTGTTGGGAGCGTTGAGGATATTGAGTGAGGGAACAGATGGAAAATACACACGGATAAGGCGTCACACATCTGGTATGTTATGTGCTTGGCTGCTGCTTCGGCTACACAATCTGGGTAAGATGACCAGATGCCTAAGCACGACGAAGTACTCACAAAGTCCGTTGTTATTTAGGATGTAATCCAAGAGGTCACCTCCTTCAACCAATTCGAGAACCAAGTCTGGCGCCATCAATCGACACGGCGTTCGCTCCGGGGAGTTAAAGTAACTCACTAATGGTCCCATTATCTTTCTGGATGAAAACTTCCCGAAGCTCACATATATTCGGGTGCTTCAGCTTCTCCATAATGCTGATCTCCCTAAAGAACGCGTTCTTTTTCGTGTTACTGTCGCTTCCGCCGTGTGTTCCGTTTGCCGATGACTTCTTGTCCTGGATCATCTTGATGGCCACCCATTCGCCAGTGGCGAGATGAACGGCTTTCATCACCGTGGCAAACGACCCTTTCCCGAGTTCAATGGAGAGATCGTAGTACTTGTAAAGACCGTCCACAGGCGGTCCTGCCGCGAGATGGCGATACACGAACCGGTAGTCTTCGATTCCCTTGTTATGAGGCTGGGGCGTAGACGTCCCAAACGCAAGTTCATTTCCTTCGCGTAATATCTTCGTGTTACCGCGTCCAATCTTCTGACCGTTGATCTACACAGGTGCGCGTTATGTCTGCCCCCACGAACGTATCTCTGGTGGTACAAACTCACATATGTGCCATTACTCGACAAATCCTGAACGGTTACGCAGCCCGAATTATCTTCCTTTCCATCCCACATGATCACGCAATGGTAGTTGCCTACGGGAAATCCCAACTGAGGTTCTTCGAGTGTGCGCCACACAGAGTCACTCACTAATCTTGAAACCTGGAAGGATGATTTCGTTGCCTGTATGATTACGGCCTATCGCGTACTTCGGACGGATTTTCCAGAAGTCAATTCGGGTCAACGTAGAGCTACATGGTTGGAGATATCCCCAGAGGTGGGAGTCGATGCCACCCTCTTTCTGGGATGCTGGTTGCGTTGATTGCTGCGTCTCTTCCAATTGCGTATCAGCGGGCACATCGTACTGATCTTCTTCAGGATAGGTGTTTTCCATTGTGTTGAACTAGGTTGAGAGCGATGCGAGTTGGAGTTGGAGGAGGGGGAAAGAAACGAATTGCGAATAGAAAGGTTGGACCTTGGTTAGGGTTATATCCCAAACGGTCTTCTATTGTTCTCTCTTTCAAAGGCCACCACGAACACTTGCTTTGAGCCACAGGATAATGACAATGCTGAGCACGGGTCTGAATCAAAGGGTTACGATTTCCTGCTCTTGTATCTTGACTGCTGTGACTTTTGAAGCTGCCGAGTTGAAGCTCTGGAAGCTTGACGAGAAATTATCCAAGTAAAAAGTGAATTTTTGGCAGGCGAAAACGATGTGGTGGAGGGAAAAGTTGAGTCACTTATATACGAAGTCTCAGATCTCAGCCACGACGCGTCGGACAATTGAATGCCCTTACACATGGCCAAGGGTTCTCTGATCCAGGCTTCTGATTGGCGGCTTTAACGAAGTTAACGATAGATGAAAAGTCTAATCAGTACAAGTATCAAAAGCGATAATAAGTATTCTATGCTCTATCCATCAATCATTTAGAGATGAGAGTATCCAAAAGGAAGCAAAAAACATCAGTTCAGTAGTCTGTTAGCAAGCTCAAACCCAAGGAACGTAGCACCGTTAGCGAAGGGAGATCTGTATTCCCTGATGAGTCAAACGGCAGAGACGTAAAACGACACCACGCACCGAATGAGGGTTGGCCCCAGGCCACGCGTAAACGCGCCAATCCCTTCTGTTCGCCAGACGGTACGCAAGCAATTGACAGCAGAAGTGTACTTCTGCCCTGTCGCTTTTGAGAACCCATCCGTCTGCATCCGAGATTTAATCATGTCTATGGGGTATATCAACGCCCAGAGCTAGAAGTTCAGAAGGGAATATGAGAACCAATCGAGAAAGAGGGGAGACATGGGACGCACAGCATAACCCGCTGCTGCACCGTACAGCACGGCATTGACTGGTGATATTTCTTCACGTTTTATGCCCTTCGTTCGCATTTCTCGCTGCACCAACTTCTCGTATGTCAGGAAATATACGCCATATCCTACAGCTTCACGCAGGAACGTGACGCCTTGGCCCTTGTATATCCCTGCAATACCATGCGACGAATATATTTTCCGAACGGCGTCAACAGGACCAGAGTAAATCTTGTTCCCCGTCGATTGAATCTGCAGACCTATTGAGTGACGTCAATTCAGAACATTAGCAAGTCAACATCCAGCACGCACGGATACGTATATGTTCCACTGGTCCCGAAACGAATCCATTTGCCAATCCGGCAGCAATACCAGCCGCAACTAGTTGTCCTGGACCAAGGGCCAGCCCATCTGCTCCACCAACCCCATTCTTGATATTCCGTTCGGCAAAGATTCGTTTCGTGAACTCGAGGACACCAAACTGTATCGAGACGCAGACACCAATACCTAGAAGGGGCGATGTAGTCCCCTGATAAAGCACGTCAACGACCACGAAACATACGCCTGATTTGCGCGAATGGGGAAATCCCCCTCCACTGGATATGCTTACCTTGTAAAATGCCAAAGGACCCTCATTCTTTAATATGCCTCCTGCGCAGTGCAGCATGCCGGCATACGTGCCCTTGGGGGCCGTTTGCATTCGCTTGAAAAATGTAAGATACCAATCTCGGAATCAAGCGGATTTCGACATACGACTTTTACAATGTCGAAAGGTTGACCGACGAGGACCTTATGAAGGCCAAACACTGAACATGAGCATATGTGTAAAGAAATTTCATGGACGTTGCATGATGCGTACCTGTGCTATGCCTCCTGCGGTACCCGCCGTCAAGTCCTTCACCGTTTTGACGAATCCCTTGTCCGCTGATGCCATTTTGGGTGTGTCCGTCCTTCAAAAGTGACAAAAGAAGGAAATGGGAAGGCTAGGACGTGGACGTTCGTTTTATAAAACCTCGGTTCAAGCCAGGTTCAAACTTTCGGTCGTTCGGTCGAAGATCCGGCCCTAATTAGATTTAATAGGAGTCAGGAGGTACAGGGCATCTACGCGCGAATCAAGGTGCATCTCTCAGATCCTCTCTATTCCAAGTCCCCAACATGCTCTTCTTCTCAAGAAATATGGATCCGCTGCCTAATCCAGAGTTTCCTCGAGGCGTGAGGCCAAGGTTTTGTCCCTATCAAGTCCCTTAAACAAGGACGCTGCGAATTTTTCTCGAATTTCTTCTGGTTTTCAAATTACGCACCCCACACGAGTTGCCTACACGCGACGGGAAACAGACGTCGGTAACCCCAAGTCTATTACTCCCTATCCAGTTGCGAAGATCCGATTAACCTGAATCGATACTTTGTCAGCCCCGCATAGCCCCCATGACAAGCTTTGAACTCGGAGATCATCTGTTGAACGAGTGGACCCACTTGCTACAAGTGTAGCGACTGACTCTCGATGAAGTGGCTCCTGGTCTGCTACCACTGGCGATCAATCAGTGTTGATTGGCAGCGCTAGCCAGGGCTGACTTTGGACAGACGACTTGGCGCGCAAAGGTTACAACGCACAAACCACGTTCATCTGATGAGAATGTCCACAGCTTGTTTCTCACATCTCATCCCGCTAACCGATTACCTCGCGAAACGGCATGGACCCTAGGAGATTCCTCAGAGAAGTAAAGAGGAACCCCACTCAGGTGCGCCAGCACCATTGCCGAACTAAGAGGTTTTCGCCCATTCATTTCGACGTCTTTTTAGATAATAAACAGGGTAAGATTCCCGAAAAGCGAGTATGATTTGCTCGAAATCATCAATTTCTGGCAAGAGGTCAGTACCCCGTAATATTTCTTCACCCAAGCTCCGCTAATATCACTTGTATTCACCAACTTTCCTAGGCTGGCCCTCGTCTGATTGAGATGGGCATTTTGGATGCTTTCTTTACCCATCTTCAAGAAGGCAAAGTCCCAACCAGAACTGACCCTTCCACGAGAAGGAGACCCGACGTTGTGAGAGCATCGCTCTCCATGCTCGGCCTGGCGAAAGCCACCAATTTTCTCCGTGACCCATCCCCTCATTCCGATGCGATCATAAGGGCCTGGCCTGGCCTGTTCAAATGGAGCGTATTCTTCTTCAGCGTCGACGTACAGCGATCTGGTGGCGACCCTGATACGAGGCAACATTCCCAAGACCTGATTGCAACATCATGGTACATGATGACTCGGGTGGATAGAATTACTCCCATAATCGCTGCTACCAAAGGATCTGTCGAACTGATGACGCAGCTTGTTATCCTGGAGGATCCGGTCTCCCAGTCTCTGGTGGATATTCCCAGTGCCTCTGCAACGCTGTGTGCTATCCTCCGCGAGGCAACGGATATTGATGATGCCCTAGATCGCGTTGTGATTGCGGCGAATGGAAAAGCCGAGAGCATCGCTCGGTTGGTTATGACTCGCTTGAAAACCGCCATGAACTCCCCCACGCTCATAATGCCCATGGGGCTCATTATTGTCGATCTCATCGGTCATCTTTCTCGCAGGCGCGGACACCCTCTTCGTTCGGCATTCTTCCATCACAATGTCATCCCTAGCATGACAAAGGTCGCTTTATCGGGAGCCCGACGAATCAGAAAAGGTGGACAGCCTCCTGGCCTGGAGGCTTTCATGGTCTCCGGTTTTGGCTACTTGGCGAACTGTCTGGAAACCACGGATGGCTTTTCCTGGGTCATAAGCGCTATCCAATCTGGCCTTATGCAAGCATTCCTTGAATGCAGCCCTTTACTCAGCCAACTGGATAATCCAGCAGATCGATACATGATCCTTGCGTTGTTTAAAGACATTATTCCCAAGTATATGGTCTACCGCTCAGTCATCCAAGTGGTTGATGGGGCAATGCAAAAGGTCGAAGCAACCCCTGCCGCGCGTTGGGTTCTCGATACACCTGCGAAGGAAGTCTGGCTTCGGTTCAAAAACCTGGCGTCGGAACGAATGACGGTCGTCAATGGAATCACGGCCGTCAAGGGGAACGAGATCAAGACTTGCGACAATGTAAATGTAGGTCACCTACTCGCCCCTTCCTTGTTGAAGATTACTAACACCTTTACAAGTGTCAAAAAATAGACCTCAAGAACAACTTCCGGAAATGTGGTTCGTGTTCCACGTCGCTCTATTGCTCCAAGGAGTGTCAGTCAATCGCCTGGAAAGAAGGCGGCCATAAGACAACTTGCCAGCTCAAAGTGCAGGAGCGACTCGGTATGTGGTTTCATCTCCTTTGTCTGGCTTGTTCTGCGACGCTGACTGATCTCGTAGAAGGGAAGAACCAATCCATTTCTAAGGCAGACATTGCATTCTTCCACAGCATCACAATCGAAGACTTAGGTGACCATCTCTCTCTCTTGAAAGAAATCGCCGCCAAGAAATATCCTGGGGTTCCGTTGACCAGCTTGGTGGCCTGTGTCAATTACGATGTCAGTGACCCGGTATACGGCGTTGAGCTACTATACGGGTATGAGAAGCTCCAGCCCCAAACTGGCGGGTCAGCGGTCGCGATAGCACGAAACGAAGCTCTTATCGAGCGTGTCCAAGAGAACCCAGATCGTTTCTGTCTCTTTCAAAGCCGCGTCGCCAATGGGGAAGGAACCCAATTAGTTCTCACCATGGTCGGCGGAGACTTCTGGGACACCAGAAATACGACTTTAGAAGATACTGGGGAGATGAGTCAGAGTCTGATCAATGATGCAGGTGCTGTGCAGTCTGAGCGGATGTCTGATGAAGAAGATGAAGAAGAAACTCTAACCGAAGAACAAGAGATCGAGTTGGCAAAGAAGACTTACAATGAGATTGTACGAAAGTTTGGGCAGCCTGAACCTGAGCTTGTTTGACCGCTCAGATCGCTCACACGTATGTTCCCCTTTGTACAAATTATGTATGCTTTCGATGAAGTGCCTAAAAGTGGATTATCTGTTCAACTCCGTTGTGACACTGATTATTCCGAATGCGCGTGACGCGTGACTAGACTCAGGGAAACAACGTTTTGACACTTTAACTGATACCGTCAGACTCACCGTTCTTCATGACGATTTGGGCAAGATTTGGTCGCACCAGGTGCTTCCAAACTGTAAAGTTTCTTAGGCTACTTGGGCTACCTAACGTTCAAACGGCCTGGTGATTTCTGTAGGTCGACTTCGTGACTTCTTCTTGCCATATGGTTGAACATGGCAACGCTAATCTCTCCACTTCCCAGACTAGAAAAACGTGGACAGGCCCATAAGGCACGTCTCCAATGTACAGGGGTCTTGTCAACATTAGACTGCCTCTCTTCTCTGATTTTTCCACCGTGCACTTTGTTGATCATCCACAACCTGCGTCTTACGGGTTCGGGCGAACCGTTTTGCACCTAGCCGATCTCTAGGCTCGGCCTACAACATCATGGCTACGCGATTCGATGGAGAACACTGCTCATTTGTCCTTCTCGCGGAATTTGATATCTTCGAAGGGGCTCAACTAAAACATCAGTTCCCCCAGGACGTTGGCGTGAACGAAGGGTACGCGTCAACTCAGTTCGTATGGCCGATGTCTTTCATTGACGTTTCAAAGAGTACTTGCCATGTCAATGCTTCCGGATGGCGCAGAAACGCAGATGGATGATTGGACCGTCTTCTTCCTCAACCAAACCCCATTCAACACAGTGAGGGCATCTCCATCCGTGAACCCAGATGAGAGGACCCCACTTTTGTATGTTTTAAACCTAGTTCGAACAAAACACGACAAGACCATGAAACGGTATGTGACTTGTTAACTACGATTATGCTTCTTCATTCATGAGTCCTTAAAGCGGAGGTATCGTACGGTCTCTGGCAATTTGTACAAGGCATTCCGCAATTCATATGTTCAAAGTAAGTTCAATTTCCAGTGAATTACACAGATTCACGTATTTGAGGCTCACAATATCTAGCCTCTTCTCCATTTAGCTATGGATGCTTACTTCGCCGACCCTTCTGTGTCTTCCCTCGCACGCTTGTACGAAGCCATCAATTCTATGGACATTTCTGGTGCCCCTTCTCTGAGCCGAAGCGAGAGGCTTATCATGAGAGGCGTTGAGAGGAAAGACGTTTTTTGGGAAAAGTTTGCGAACCGCTCCCTGTCAAGTTTGTCCAATACCACAAAGCGAAAAAGTAGCCACGACTCATCTGCAGGCCACGGCTCCATTATCCACCCCATCTCTGAAACTCCCGGTGCTATCGAAGGGGAGTTGTGCGTAACACCAACGGAAACTCCAAGAAGCAGCCTCGAACATGATGCCGCGGATCACATCACCACCCCGGAGAGAAAGCTTAGTTTCCCTTCAACATCGCCGGGCCTCACGGACTCTCTTGGCCGGAGTCAACCTCTACGATACTGGTCATTGCGTGGCGCAGGCGTGACCGAATCTATTTCCCGGCCAGCGTCATTCTCTGACGAAAGTCACTCAAATTCGCATGAGGGCAGTGTCGGCAGTGATGTGTCCGTTGTTGGCGACGATACTCTCGTAGACCGCATTTCCCTGGACGACCCCATCGATATGTCAGCATCTACCACCAATATACCCGGCTCTTTGAGACCACTTGAGATACCCAATCACGACGACATACCCCACGCAAACTATCTGAAAGCAAAAACTGACGACGAAATCGCAGCTGACGACATGAACACGACGCCCACAAATCGAAATCCCAGCGAACTTCCACGCACTGAACTCGTCAAAACCGCTTCGTTTCATACTGATATTCCCGATACCCACTTTTACCACACCTCTATCGAATTTCAAGGACACAAACTACCCATCAAACTGCCACTATACACGTTCCCCGAGGAAGTTGGCGATGTGAGTCATTTTAACTTCCCAATGCCGTGCACCGACTCATCCACGACGTCATATCGTTCCCAGTACTCTTTAGTGTCGCTATTCAAAGTTTTTTCTTCCACGAACCTGGTCACGGGACCGGTGCACCCACACCTGCATACCAACGGCGCTCAAACTCATCCGATCATTATCCTCTTCAATGCACTGATCACAGCGAAGAGGATCCTTTTCATCGGACATAAGCGTCCCGCAGGTGAAGTTTCGCAGTTTGTTCTAGCAGCCTGTGCTCTTGGTTCAGGTTGCGGCGTGATGACGGGCTTCATCAAACGCGCGTTCCCTTACGCCACTCTCGAGAACAAGGACGAGTGGGAAGCAGTGTGAGTCCCGACATCATTTTATCACTTCCCTGTCGCTTCTTCTGTCGCGCCTGGAATGCATCGGCCCTTCCTTTTCTTCGATGCCGTCTGCCTGCACCGCCCCTTCCTTCTATTCTTGGAAATTCTTCCCTCCCGAACTTTACTGAACGGACGATGCGGGCTTGGCACCCCTCAATTCGTTACAACTAGGAACAATGAATGGTTTTCTCTACCTTTTGCAACCTCTCACGTAGGTTTGAAACCACCGTCGCTGACATGACAACCGTTATTCTTCGCTTTGCTCTCAGGCCTGCATACATCGCCGGTGTAACCAACCCGATCTTTGAATCCTTACGAATGTGGGATGTTTTGTTCGATATTGCTTCTGGCCAGGTCACTGTTTCGAAGACCATTTTCTCCGCATATCCACTCGTTCATTTGCCCCAAATTGGTGGAACGTCCCTTGTGTCCAGGATGGCCGCGCCCACTCGACAAGAAAGTGTCGTTGGAGCTGATAATGATGCCACAAACCTACCCGCTACAAACGGAGTAAAACCTGAATTCCTCGCAAGATCAGAAACAAGCATGGATAGCCTCTTTATCGAAGATGTGTGTAATGAAAAGTTTCTAATCTTCTCGCTTGAAACACGCTGACTAAAGCGTGTTTCCCAAGATAGCTACTGCTATCGAATATCGGTACGGCGAAAACTATGTTCGAATGAAGTTTACGGAATACACCATGCGTTTCTTGCGTTTGGCATCACGTTACGAAGAAGAGATTACCGGGGCCACCGCTATCGGATACACTAGTGCACCTTACCATGAAGGGAGTCCGGGTCGACCAGCAAAGTTAGGCAGCGGCATGGTTTTTCGCGATGAAGCGGCTTTCATGAAAGAGATTGTTGCCAACGCTAGCAGGGTCGAGGCATGGCGCAGAACCGAGGTATATCGAAATTACGCTGAGGTTGGTCCTCGTGCCGAATTATTATTATCCCTAGCCAAACACGTTGAACCTGGGTCTTTCTCCTCCAGGACTTTCAAGTTCGTAGCACTAGTGCGCTCCACAAAATCGATGTTCTCCATCAGCTTTCGCGTCTTCGGCAGGGGGGCACGATGTCCGATACCGAAGTTGCCTTAATCATGCACACCTTGACTGCCAATGTTCGCTCTTACGAGCAAGTTGTCGAAGTGAGCCTCACTGATCAACACCGCTTTGGTTTCATTGATGGAATTTGCTCCTTTCAGTTTCTATCCTACCTCATTCCTGGAACAGGTGGATTACTGCCTGTTGCTTTCGGTCTGTTTCATCAGAAGGAGCTTATCCGTGAGATGACCGTGGACTTTCTGAATCAATTGAGGACGTACCCAGTAAGCCAGATAGATATCAATCACACCTGTGGTTGCTGTGCATTCTACCTCTTTGATGACGCGGCTTCTCGATAGATCGGGGTTATCTTCCTGCAAGGTTTGAACTATTTCCAACGATATGCCTATGTTCGACAAGCATGCGCGTTGGAGAAACGTCTGACCGAAGTGATCAGCCCCCTCAGTCAGCAAGGCCGCCAGTCGACTAGTTATCCACCCAGAAGTAACTCCAAGTCATCCAGAACGTCACTGCCTGCGAATGCATTCCCGAAGCTTTCTCGAACCCTCCCGAAGAGGAGTATGTCATCCAATAGACCGAGTATCTTTGGAATCGCAGCCTAGGCCTTTCTCACTGTATGCATATCTATATTCCGATGAGAAAGGCGTGTACGTGTTCTTCCGAGCCGCAATATTCTCGCCTGATTGTCAGGACCATTCAATGGACTTCGTGGCACCAGTGCTAAGGACATCGGCACTCCAAGTCCCCGACGACCCGACCTCCTTTTCTCCTGAATGCTTACGAGGGGCTAACCTCTTTGCGATCGTCTGCGTCGACAGCGTGTAGTCTCTTCAACCCTTGTTCGCGTATCCTATATGTACGTTTTACACTATACAGGCCACAGAACAGTACCTCTTCGCCGTGCTGATGCTTGTGGCAAATGTCTCGTCAAGATGCGACACTAGCTCTGCTGTATGTGTCCTTCCCTGAAACCCCCACTGAACGGACCCAAGCCAATGATTGAACCAGCCACTCTCAAGGGTCGATGATCTACGTCTCTCTCATACGTGCCTAGTCCCCTCAATCATGCATCATGGAACAATCAAAGAAGGTTTTCAAGTTCAAGATGTAAGGAGAACTTACGTCCAGCTTGAAGGCGAAGCCTGCCACAAATCCTTTCTGATCATGATCAGTCCTGTCATACTCCGTGACAGTTCCCCACTGTATGTCTATATGTTTCGCCGCGTATAGTCAACTCTTCGAGTGTGGCGGGATCTTTACGGTACCTGCCACTGGTGGCTTGGTTGGCAGAACGTTTAACGGTCATGATCAACAAAACCCCTTCCATCGTGGATGAACATTAAAGCCAAGAAAAGTGTCTAGAAACTAGGTAACGTGTTTTTCCTACGTGCCTCCCGTGGCGACTTGCGAACTTTTGAAGCGGCGCATCCCTGCTTAGGGCTGGACGAGCAATGAGCACCAACCCTCACATTCCCCGGATTCATAGGTCTGGACCACCATAGACATCTCCTCCCAACAACCTCCCAAAAAGGCAACCGCGACCACTTCGGGATGCGGACGTCATCGATTCATCAGTGCATCATCCATCCGTTGGCTCCGTGAGGTTTCACCTTGATAGGCTGTTAGATTTTCGACCAGGGGCCTCGAGGTTCTTGGGCTTTTCATTTTCACAACAGTCGAGGCGAGGACTCGAGAGGGTAAGGCCATTGTTTGTGCTTCGGCCGCAAAAATTATACGACCCGAGAGACATGGAAGTTACTTGTCGGTTGGCGTAGGCTAAGAGTTTATTCGGTGACGTTTGAACATACCGACCTCGCTCTCGTTAGCGTTCTCGTGGCGTAGGTCTGCGGATGTCTATCCACAGCTGCGCAAAACATAACACAATTTTTTTTTCCTGCAGGGATGTGTTGTAGAGTCTTGCAAGAGTCTTGTGATGACTTTACACTCTGATAAAACCGATCAACACGCAAAGAAGAGATATCGGGTCTGGATGTTCGCTTTCGCAGTCGCAGAGATTATTAAGACATACGCGATAGGTTCGTACGGCGACTTATGGCGAGCTCGGGGTGCATGTTCTCGATCATGTGGGTCAAGTCCTTGAACATCGAAGGAAGAAATGAAAAGGGAAATGAGTCGGACGACGTGCCGAAGGCTTGATCAAAGGCAAACCACAAACCCATGCGTTAGAAGGAGAAGCAAGAAGCATGTCACGCAGAGAGTCAACTTTCTCCAAGGTCCCAACGAAGAACTTCTTTCGCGTGTCGATGAAATCAGAACTATCACATCAGCACTGACATTCTGACATCCAAGACACAAAACAATCGATAGGAAGGTTAGAGAGCTCAAGTCAACTGACAAGACAGCGTCTATCCACAATCAGTGCCTGTACGAAGTTTGTGAGACCGATGACGGGAACGCAAAACGAGGTATGTTGCAGATAACCCAAGAACGGCTCGCGGTTGGTCAGTAGTACGTGGTTAGAGCGCTGATGGGTCCAGAGTCACGGCGAGGTTTTGTGAGAAGAAATCGAAAAACGAGATGATATTGTGATGCCAACCAAAGACACGGAATGGGGCTTTCAGGCAATAAAACGCGTCCACTATAGCCAAGCAGAGTATAATCACCGGGAACCCATGGGGTACTGCGATGTAACACACTTGAGGCTCTTCAGAATTCAGGATGTACGTCAACGCCCCGAGAGTGAGTACACTTCTGTCCTGGAGTGGTTCAAGTGCGGATGTCATGGAATGATAGCCGGATCGGCGCAAACGGAAGGGAATACAGAGACGGAGGATTTATTTTGGAGATATCGCAATATGGGGATAATCGACAATATGGGACAACCTACAAACTGGGAAAGAGAGTCAAACGGAGCCATCAACGAAACCAAACCAACCTTGATGCTTGAATTCGCGACGCAACCACGCTTAAATGTAAAGGTCGCGAGCAAGTGAGTGAGGACGGGTGCAAGATGAATCCGATGCTTTCTTTAGAGTTGGTTTCACCACTAGTTATTCAGGCGACAAAAAAAGCCTGCTCTGGCATGAGTTCATGGGATCGCCAAGAGGGGCTATTTTCGGAGCGGGTGTCATGGAGAGATAAATAAAGGCGAATGGCTCATGACTTGCACAACAAGACTCACGCATCGATTCGAAGCACAATGCCAGTGCCAGTCTGCACGGCTTCTTCGTCTTCTCGAAATCCGAGTTGGTGATCTCTTTGATAGACAGGACCACGGTGTCTTGAAGTTCCTTGCGAAGCGGAGGGAAAAGACGCGATTTGTGAGAGTTTGTAGAGACAATGTGGGAGCATCGGGGGAATATTGGGTGTTTCTTTGTAATTGGTAACGAACGCTAACGAACGATCAACACCCCAGTCCGTGCGACATAGCGCCTTGATGTTCATATCAAGAATCCAAAGAGGCGGTACCGAGTGGGAATCCGGAGATATAGCATGGAATAGCTATCTTCACGGAAAGACCTTGCTCTCGAAGAGAGGTTTCACTGATAGAAATAGAAATGCAGAGCGACAGGGAAGTGGGGCGAGCATAATTAAAGCTCACGACGGGCCGAGTGAGCAACGGAGCTTGAGGCAAGCTGGTGTTGACGTATACTTAGGGTACCAAGGTAGGTCCGAATGGAAGATTGTCTCTGTGGATGATGGAGGATTTGAGAGAGGCCAGACCGCAGCACCAGTTAGATGAGTTATCGGGTAAAGGTTTCGTGCGTGATGTGAATGTAAAGACATAACCTACTCTACATGGTAAGGTCAATGAACAAGCATTTACAAAAGATAACAATGCGCATATACCTGGATGTTGCAGGCCTGAATGATAGAGAGTAAGATGTGCGCCACCTGGCAGACAGAAGGGATAATGAACCACGCGTGCTTTCTCGGAAGGAGTGATTTTCTCAGTCCAATAACCCGTGACATGGTTTGCTTGATGGCAACGGTTGTTCAGAGGCTTGAGGACAGGGCTGAAGGGTGCTTTATCGATGATGTAGGGCCAGGCTGGGAGGCCAAGGGGATAAATGGCCGCGTCGGTGAACAAAAGAGACAATCCAAGTCTGCTCACCTGTAAGCTAACTGTAAGGCTACCATAGTTTGTAGAGAGTGCATATATGCGCATACAAGCACGCATACATCGAGTGGGCATATGCAGTGGTGCCGCCAAAGATCCAATCGGAGGCGTGGATATTTTTGGGATAAAATATGGGTATTGGTTATATGCGTCAAAGTCGCAGGGCAATGACGCGTGGTCGTGTTTCGTGTTAGGTTCCACGTGAGCCAGATGAATGCGTGCCTTGGTTCAGTTTGCTCTCCTTCTCAATCGTGTCAGCCCAGTTCCGGCTTCAGTCATGGAAGGAGATGCGAAAAAGAGTGTTGCTTCACGCGCTTCCAGTGGTATGGAGATGGAGCATACATACTTTTTGCATGGAATCCCATGTATTGGTCGCCAGTAGTCTCTTTGAAAGGGCTGGAGACCTGGAGACTGGGGAAGATTGGAAAATGTGGTCGGCCCGCATCTGGGTCGGATTCTTTGTGGCGATCAACAATGCGGCATACAATGACCGTGGTGAGACATAGGTCGAGGAAAGAGGCCAGGACGAAGGGAAGAACTGTTGAGAAAGCATAGGCGAGATGGTTGACAACGCAGCAGAGCCACATGCGTCTGAGGCGATGGTGGTGGTTGCCGGCGAAGGAGACAGCGGGGGGNAGGCTGACGGTGTTGGGTGCCAAAGATGGGAATTTCCCGATATGGGAATCGGGATTTTGAAAACAAATATCGGCATGGAGGGAGATCAGATCAGAGAGTCCATGCGTCCCTGGACAAACAGAACCCGTCGTCTTCGGCTGTGCAAGGAGGACTCAAATCACTCTCAACGGACTAAGTATATGACTGACTCTGTTTCAATATAAGTATTATCCTCTTCTCCCTCCTCCTCCTTCAAACCTCCTCCACACCCTTCTCTCATGCTCTCCTCCTGTCTCCTATTCCTTTAGTATTTCTCTTTAATTCCTCCTCATCCCCGTCCCCGTCCCCGTGTCCCGCCCTCTCCGCCCTGCCCTCCCTTTGGCACTGCCCAGCCGCTTGCACACTCAAGGCCTCACATCCCCGCATTTCCTGTCCAATTTCACCAGTTCCGCAGCCTTCCGAAATGGCTACAAAGCTAGAGATGGGCACTGTCTCCGGGTCTCTGCAAAGAGGCAAAGCATGCTTGCGATGCAGGTAATGTCATCTCATCCTCTGCACAGCCTCTCAGCAAACTCATCCGTATAATCCGTCGCGTCAGGAAACGCAAAATGGTACGTCGTTCTTGGATCACCTCCGATGCATGTGCGTGTCATTGATCTTCTCCCACCTTCTGCTTTACACAGCGCTGCGACGGCGTCAAGCCCGCATGTCAGCAATGCATCCGCGCCAAAAAGTCTGACGGATGTGAATACGATGATGGAAAGGGCAAAACAAGAACCCAGATCCTTCGGGAGACCATCGCCCGCCTCGAAAATCGTATACGCGAGCTCGAAGATCCCGACTACATATCTCCAGGCGTCACGCTCTATGATCCTCACCTCCATCAACGCTCCGGATCCTCATCATCCATCAGCTCTGCAGCGGGGACTCCTTTATCTGGGGCACCCTCTCCATTCCCCTCTGGCAACGTCCCCCTGCAGTATGCCTCCCTACTGGAATACTCCTCTCATCTTTTTTGCAGATTCAACCAACTCACCTCATGATTCTTGGTCGCATCTACCGGTACGTTTGACGCGTGCTAGTACCCACCGTTATGGATCGCTAATGCTACATTAGGGAGTCCCATCGCCCTCACCATCGCCATTCAGCCCGGAGCTATACTTCGAAGAAGCTAAGCTTCAGCCACCGATTGAACTTGCCCAGATGCTGTAAGTGACGTTTTCCTCATTCAAACCACGTTTCTATCGCCTGACACTCTTTACCTAGCTTGGATATATACGCCCCGCATCGCCAACAATCTGGTTTGTTGCTCAGCACGGCGCGACTTCGAGAAAGCTTGAGCTTGCCCGTTTCCGAGCAACGTCATCCAGTTCTAATGAATGCTGTCTATCTTTGGGCTTGCTTCATTTCTCGTCCCGAACCCCTCTGTCAGCATGAGGACCATTACTTGGCGCTGGCCCTCGAAGCTATGGTGAATGCTCTTCGGCTAGGCGACAGAGTACTAGATGTCATCCAGGCTTCTTGCCTCCTATCTATGTACTTCCTGTCCAATGGGCGTATCATGGAAGGGAGCTACCATGCTTCGGCTGCTACTGGTCTCGCTCTTCAGTGTGGTCTCCACCGAGGCATCAGCGTCGAGACCCAGTCGTGGATGTCTCAACAGCCCTCGGATGTCTTTGATATCAAGCCGTTCAAAGCCGATCTACATGAAAGCGAGAGAATTCTGACGTTCTGGCAAGTATTCAATCTTGATCGCTGCTGGTCTGTCGTCCTCCGTCGGCCTTCAATGATCCCGGATGGGCCCGACTCTTGGAACTCGATCAACATCCCATGGCCTTTGGATGTCGCCGAATATTCAGCTGTAAGTTCTTTAGTGTATCAGTTTTTTCAATATCAGCCAATATTGACCTGTGCTCGATGTAGGGATCAATGAACCAAACTCCGTCGTTCTTGACAGTTAGGTCCTTTTTGAACGGCGATGTCAATGGTGGGTTTTCTGCACAAGCTCTTCGTGCAAAAGCGTCTGCTCTCTTCCACCGAGCCGACCAAATCGCTTCCAATTGGGATCCTCGTAAGTACTTTCACATGCCTTCAGACATGCTGTTTTACTCAATGTGGATATAGGTGTTCCTCCCTCTGGACGGTTCCTGGAGGACATTCAGTCGCTTGAACGTGCAATCACGCAGTTCCTTCCGACACTGCTGCCTATCCATCAGCTGGATGCCGCGATCCCCGAGGACAAGCCTGTGTATATTGCTGCTCACTCGCTTGCTCATGCTGCGATGATTCGACTGTACCGGCGGTTCGCTCAAGGTGATGGTGCTGGCGTGGCGTATGCCAACTGTCTCCGTTCGGCTCGCAGCTGTGTGGCTCTCATCAAGCATCTATCTGACGCTGATTTCAACTTTGTGGAACCCATAATCGGGGTAAGTCCACTGTCTACAATCTTCATTGAACAATCAACGTGCTGATTATGGATCATCAATCTTGTCTTCCCCTTCTCTGCCCATCTTTGTGTGTCCCATCTGAACAAACAATGATGTATAGCATTGCTGGACTGATGCGGCGGAGATCCTGATCCAAGAGATGAACAACCTGGAGAACTCGTGGCCCCCGATGAATAGCTCCGACGTTCGCAACGAGATTGGTGTGCTTCTTTACGCCATGACGAGTCTTAACGCTCGGTTCCCGCTTCTGTCGCCGCAACAAAGCTCTCCGTGGACGAGGCCGCTGTATATGTCTCCTTCCCCACGACCCCTTAGTCGCGATGGATTGGACGGACTACCGGCGCAGGCTCCTCAGCTTCCTCCTCAACCGGTTCAACGGCAACAACCCTCCCCTCCGACGAATCAATCGTATGGCCTGCCGATGCAACCCGAGTCTCCTGGGTCCCGCTTGGAGAGGAGTTCCACGTGCCGACGTGTCAGTCGGACGATTACACAATGACTAGCCGTACCTTGCTAGAAGGAAGAAGACGATTTTCACGGATGCAAAGAAGAAGAACGGGAACCCGAACAATCTATTTTTTCGCGACCCTCGCAACCCCAACACGCATCGATATACTGAATGACGATGAATGCAAATCGATATGACGCCACTTACGTTTCGTCATGGCATGCATGAAGCAAGAAATGGATCTTTACAACACACAACACACATGGACAAGTTTGTTATGGACACTTTTTTNCTTGGACTATTTTTTCTCCCCTTTCCTTTGGGTGGAGGCTCACTTTCTTTTTCTGACTTCGATCGTTTCCAGGCCGCCACCCGTTTATATTCAACTTATTAATGGACCTGGCACTTTCTCTCGTTTGCCTTGTTGACCGAGACTTGCCCTTGTTTGTGGTTTTATTCAGACCCTCTTCCCTCTTCCATCCATCTTGCTCCCCTTTCTTCCCCTTCTGTAAATCGTTGTTCGGTTTCGGTTTTGCTGTTCGTTCTCCTTGATTCTTCTGCTTTCCGTTGTTTTCGATTTCGTCAACTTCTTTGTATAGCTCCCTTTCAACGGACTACCTCTCAGACATCATCATTAGTATCGGACATCACCGTTTTCCAACTACACTACACCATGGACTTGGACTTTACCTTCATTGGACATTTTGGACGATTGCCTGCTATGGACTACGCCTGTACTCTCCTTTTTGTGACCTACTTTGACGCTCCCTTTACGACACCGTGTATTTTCTCGACTTTCCATCCCCCTCGATCCCTTCTTCCGAAGATCATCCTCCTTCCATCTTGATANTTCCTCCCCTTCCTCTCCGTCTACATTTACATCTACCATCAGACCACTATCAGACCCCGCACATCTTTGATTATTGTAATCCCTTATTATCACTACTACATCCCCCCTCCTCCCACCTTGCATAGACTCGCATCGGACTTTTTGTTACCATACACTTACACGCACATTGGACTTTTTCGCTTGCCACTACGGACTTCTATGGACTTGTATAATCACATACCAGCAACTCAAGTATTTAGTTTATTATAATGTATTTATATATTCGCTAGGCTTCGTCCTAGTATCCACTCCATTTCGATGTGTTGGAAAATCCTTGACTTACCGATGAGAAGGGCTTCTTTGCATCTCGCTAAGGAGTCCGTCAGTCAGGCACAGAGACTCTCCGAAGGAAGTCTCCCTTCGGGGTCGGGTCAATGGAACTGACTTCGTCATCATCCTCTGTGACTTATAGCTTGTTACAAATCTTATGGAGCTTCCTGGGACTTCGCGTTGAATTTCGTACGATTAGCTTCTTCGCATCCACTTGCGGCGGTTGTTCCTGGTGATTATCGGTTTAATCTACTTCCTAGCTTCCATCCCACTGCCCCTGCCTTATCGACCGCAGACAAGGTGAGAGAGAGACTCAGGCTCAACCGTTCATGAATTCTTTTTGCGCCAATTTCACTTGGACTCGGACTTCTTCTGGTTGATACCTTCTTGGATCCACGTCTTTATCTTCTTGTGCGAGATTAGCGTGATTCAACTGGGGGTTGTTCGGAAAGCTTGCAGGTATCAACATCATACTCCTATCGGAATGAAGAGCAACATGCTCCTCCGATGATGTCGTTGAATTCTCGGAACGATGCGAGGCGTTCACGGTCGATGTTCATATTACAGGTTCAGGATCAGCAACTGAGAGGAGAATAATCCAAGGAGAATCCGGGAGGATTGCGGACGCTAGGTTCACTGTATAAACCTGACCGCAGCTTCTCTGACCTCGCGGGTGGTTTGGCTCGGCCGCAGGTTCGCCGGTACCCTCGAGCCCTGACCTACATATCATCGTTAGTTCAGGTGTGAACGACAGCGGTTGTATGGGAGTTACAGCAGCTTGGATCAGGTACGTACGCTAGCAAATGGGACAAGACTGACTTTCGCAGTTAAGGTGTTGTTGTTGCTCAAAGCGGGAAGTATATACATGGATCGCGGTGTGCGTTCCGGATATATCACCGACGGTTGATTTGGAGATGTGACTAATGATGGAAAATCTGCCGTTGGTAGCATAGTCGAGTTCCATATCAGTAGTTGGCCTCAGTCTCGAGCCACTGTGAGACTAACGGTAAGGCGAGAACCGTCTTTAGATGCTTCGTTTCAGGGGCCTAGGAGCTCCTAGAAGAAATAGGAGGAAAGAGGAGGGGTGCGGAGACTAAGTGAGGTAGCGGCCCGTTTTGGGTTTCTGACGCTGCGAAACGCAATTTTGGAGTGAAGTTCGCTATCTGGTCCTCATTTTTACTTCCATTGAAGGGCCTTCATAGTCAGTGGAAATGGGGAGTCGCTTGGGAGCGGGACAGTCACAATTTGATGGGCTCAAGGTGGGATTCAGTGGGCTTCAAGACCCCCACCGTCCTTCATTGATGGTCCCAAGCACGGAGCATGGCAGCTCGTGGAAGACACATTTTAAATAAATCCCACATATGTGGTATGCATATTAAATTTAAGTAATTTCAGTCACGGGTTTGGTGCCTTCGCATTTACCGCTTTCAGCAAAGCCAACAGCACGTCCAAATCCACGAAGAACACCAAACCAGTGATAGACATCATTACCGCCCCAAACATTAGCAGGACATTGTCACGCAGGCGAGTGTGCTCAAAATGCATCGGCCTGGTTTGAAGAGACTCCTCTGGAGAAAATTGAGTGAGTACTAGTGCTTGTGATTTTCGTGAAATAGCCTCAGAAGCTTACGGTCAGCATTGCGATGGTCATTCCTGACATCGTTCTGGTTTTCTCTTCCACCGACATTGGATCCCGTAATAGACCCGTTGTATCCGTCTCCTCCACTCGCATTGGCGTTCAGATAAAAGTTTTGATGGTTCATTAGCATTGGAGGATCAGCGCTGGTGCCAAATGCCACAAACGGCCCGCGACCAAAGTACGAAGAGAGTTCCATAGCCTGTTTTCTACTCAGTCATAACAGAAAGTAAGAGATCCTGGAGGCGTACTGGGGTAGTTAGCGTAGAAAGTGTTATCTCGTCCCCGTGAGGAGTGGAAATTTCTTCTGGTGGTGCTTCCGATGTACCCTCAGCATCGAATTTGAAGATGAGGGAATCGCTCGTTTTCCTGCGCTTGAAGGCTGGACGAAGCTTGTGCTCGGTACGCCTATAGTGCTGAGAATAGATGTCACCTCCATTCAATTGATCATGTAGCGCCATGCGTCTTTGCCGCTTCATTGTGACGAGATTGGCTTCGGAAGGGCTCAGTCGAATACATGGCCTTGGACGAGAAGAGGGTAGTGACTGTGGGTGAGGTGGGATGCTCTGCGTGCGGTATCCATCGCAGTGCTCATGTGGAACATCCCTATCTAAGTTGTGCCACAACTATGGATGAGATTGCGAAGAGGATTCAGGGGAGCTTACCAGGGGAGGATTTTGAGCAGCTACGGTTACCTGTTGCTGTAATTCATACACGGGAAGTCGCTTGTGCGTAAGGTTCAATTCCGCTCACCAGTGCTTTCGACAGCACCGTACTGAGGAGATAGCCCGCCTGGCGGGGTCAATCTGGCGGCTATTTACGAGCAAGGATGAGGTCAGGACTTGGTAGTACGATGCACCTACGAGATACACACCCTCTGAGAACATCCTGCTCCTTTAGAGAGATGACGCTTTCAATTAGGAATAACACGCTGGCTGATAGACGAGGAGGAGGATGGCGGTGTGTAAGAACCTAACGCTCTGTGCGCTAGATACAGTGGCAGGCACAATGATGAAAAGCTATAAGAGGAGTCGTCTCCGAGTTCATGTGAGTCGATATCAAATACGCATTAGGACGCAGGGAAGTCACCACGAATGACAGTGTGGGTGTTATACGAGAAGTCTCATGGGTAAACGGCTCACCATGCATGGATCTGAGAAGCTCGCCACAAGGACCTGCCTTTGTTATGCTTCGTGCACATGATAAGCCGATTTCAGTTGATGGCCAAGAGGAAGTAAATGACGTTGACAAGCGCTGGACGCTCAGCGCTCCTCTCCTGAGCTTCTCCTATCCGCCCTCTAAGCGCTCACCAAATTTTTCTCTTGACTACACTACACTCCAGGCCAAATGCGCAAGCAGTTGGATCCTCGTATCCAGATCCTCATCGACAACAATGTCAAGAAGAATCATAGGTCATTCATCGTACTTGTCGGAGACAAAGGCAGAGACCAAGTAAATCAATGAATTGTATGATGGTTGCGTTTCCAACTGACTGTCCATTCAGATCGTAAATCTGCATTATCTACTCTCGCAGGCTAGGGTGTCCGCTAGGCCATCGGTTCTATGGTGTTACAAGAAAGATCTTGGGTTTACTAGGTGAGCATGTGCGGCCCATGGATACAGGATACTTCGAATCGAGGTGAGTTCAGATTCCGTCCCCCTTGGCCAACACTGTTATAATATATGGTTGGTTGTAGGGCTTACCGCGAATTATTCTAGTCATCGTAAGAAACGAGAGGCCAAGATAAAACGCGATGTGAAACGAGGCATACGCGAACCAAACGACCAGGACCCCTTCGAAATTTTCGTTACGGTAACGGATATTCGTTATACGTATGTGTGTTGATACTCTCACTTGTCACGTACTGAATTCCTCTATAGCTACTATAAGGAGTCTCACAAAATCCTCGGTAACACCTATGGCATGTGTGTTCTGCAAGACTTTGAGGCCATCACTCCAAATCTCCTTGCGAGGACTATAGAAACGGTTGAGGGTGGTGGCTTGGTTGTATTGTTGCTGAAAACCATGACATCGTTGAAGCAGCTCTACACAATGACTATGGTGCGTTATTCTGGATTAGATCTTCAACAGTGCCTCTCAAATTTTTTGTGCAGGACGTCCACGCTCGCTATCGAACCTCGTCCCATGACTCAGTTACGGCACGCTTCAATGAACGATTCATACTATCGTTAGGGTCATGCTCGGACTGTCTGGTTCTCGACGACGAACTCAACGTTCTGCCTCTTTCTCGTGGTAAAGATATCGCTCCGATAGAAGAAACTCGAGGAAAGGGTAAAGCGGACAACGAGCTTAAAGACCTCAAAGATAACCTCGCTGATACCAAACCTATTGGCGACCTCGTCAAGCTTGCTAAGACTCTCGACCAAGCGAAGGCAATTCTTACGTTTGTCGATGCTATCGCTGAGAAGACGTTGTCATCTACGGTCACACTTACTGCTGGAAGAGGTCGTGGAAAGTCGGCCGCTCTGGGTCTCGCAATGGCGGCTGCTTTGGCTCATGGATACTCAAACATTTTCGTTACGAGTCCCAGCCCGGAGAATTTGAAGACCTTATTCGATTTCGTCTTCAAGGGTATGGACGCGTTGGGCTATGAGGAACATCTTGATTACGACATCGCTCAAAGCACGAATCCCGAGTTTAACAAAGCCATCGTGAGAGTCAACGTCTTCCGAAATCATCGTCAGACCATCCAGGTTAGTCAGTTTTCGCTTGTTCTTTGGATTACGCTCGGTCTGACCTAGTTCATAGTATATTCAACCAGAAGATGCTCACGTTCTTGGCCAAGCCGAGCTCGTCATTATCGACGAAGCTGCTGCTATCCCCCTTCCCCTTGTGAAAAATCTAATGGGACCATACCTTGTCTTCATGGCTTCTACGATCAATGGCTACGAAGGCACCGGTCGATCCCTTTCCCTCAAGCTCATCCAACAACTCCGAGAAAGCACCCGCCCTTCGCTAACAAAAGACGCTAACAACGCTGCGGAAGATGACTCCACCGCTGTCGCGTCCACATCTAAAAAGCCTGCACATAAGGCACCCGCTCGCGTTCGAACCCTTCGTGAGGTAAAACTCGAAACACCAATCAGATACTCCGCTGGCGATCAAGTTGAAAAATGGCTCAACTCTTTGTTGTGCTTGGACGCCACGATAATCCCAAAATCCGCACACCAAGGGTGTCCGCATCCATCCTCTTGCGAGCTCTTCTACGTCAGCAGAGATACGCTGTTTAGTTACCATCCAGCGTCGGAGCTCTTCCTCCAACGGATGATGGCGCTTTATGTGGCTAGTCACTACAAGAACCAACCGAATGACCTTCAGCTCATGTCCGATGCGCCTGCTCATCACCTTTTCGTTCTCCTCCCTCCAGTCAAAGACGATGAGACGCATCTACCCGAACCTTTAGTCGTTCTACAAGTCGCGCTGGAGGGGAATATAAGCAAAGAGGCGATTTTGGATGGGCTAAGTCGAGGTTTCAGAGCTGGCGGTGATATGATACCATGGCTAGTCTCCCAGCAATTCCAAGAGGGCAAATTCGCGCTTCTTTCTGGAGCGCGAGTCGTACGCATCGCAACACACCCCGATTATGCAAATGTCAGTGCTTCCATCTTACTGCGCCGATTTGTAGCTCAGGTCTGGCCTTTTAGATGGGTTACGGTGCGAGGGCATTGCAAGCTTTGAACTCCTTCTATAGCGGAGAATACTTCAACCTCAACGAGGTAGCTCAAGAAGAACCATCTTACCAAACCAAAACAACCATCGACCCGGTGTGTTACTCAGATTGCCTCTTCGCTTCGGGGTCCTCATCCCCCGACTAGTCTACCACTCTTCTGACAGACAATCTCGCTGTTCGAGCCGCATCGGCCATGCCTCCTCTGCTTCAACGGTTGACGGAGCGAAAACCCGAAGCATTAGATTACCTCGGGGTATCATATGGTCTCACTCCTCAGCTCCTTCGGTAAGTTTTACGCTTTCCTTTTCATTATTAGAACCTTCCTCATGACGCGTCCAATCAGATTCTGGAAACGCGCTGGTTATGTCCCCCTTTACATACGACAGACTGCCAGTGAACTCACCGGCGAGCATACTTGCGTGATGGTGCGAGGGCTGAATAGCTCGGCGGAAGGCGAACTAGAATGGATGACTGAATTTGCAAAAGGTTCGTTGTTGATGCTCCTTTAGTGTATCAGTCTATTTATAGCTTGAGCGTTCAGATTTCCGGCGTCGGTTCTTATCCCTCCTCTCATACAAGTTCCGTGAGTTTGCCAGTGTGACAGCACTTAGCGTGCTCGAGGCTGCCAACAATGGGCTGAAAGCGGTTGATGGCCAGAGTAGGGGTGCGTTTTCATCCAATATCCCAACATGGAAGTATGTTGTACTGATCGGCGTTGAACTTAGAGCTGACATCTACTGAGCTTTCGTTCTTGATGTCGCCCTTTGACCTGAAGAGGCTCGAGTCCTATGCCAACAATATGTTGGACTACCATGTCATTTTGGATCTTCTACCATCGGTTGCCTCACTTTATTTTGAGAAGCGGCTTGGGAGCGACATGAGACTCAGTGCAATCCAAAGCTCAATTTTGGTTGCATTAGGCTCGCAACGGAAGACCGTTGAAGACATCGAGGTAACTGACCGCTCCGATACTGTCGCAATGCAATGCAACTCACCCTTTCTGTCAGACGGAACTACAACTCCCTGTCAACCAAATCCTTGCGTTATTCGCTAAAATTATCCGAAAAGTCGGCAACAAGCTGATCGACATACAAAAAGCTGCAATCAGCGCGGACATGCCAATACCCTCCGTGCCTGTGCTGAGGGTACAGTCGCAAGGTGAGAGTGGTGAAGGTGTAGAAGCGGGGTGGAAGCCAGTGCAAGCCGGTCTAGAGGAAGAGTTAAATGAGGCCGGTGACAAAGAAGCGGCCACGCTACGCGAGAAGCAGAGGGAAATGATTGATTCGCTGGACCTTAGCAAGTGAGTCGTGCCTTGGTCGCTGTTGCCGTGGACATGACTTTTTGATAGAGTTTCTCTTCATTCATAGATTTGCGATAAACGATGCATCAATGGATTGGAGTATGGCTGAAGCCCAAGTTTCCAAAGGTGCAAAGTCGTCGATCGTCAGTGTCAAGTCCTCGACAGCGGCTACGACTGGTCAGAAGCGGAAGGCTGAGGACACCGAGGTAAAAGATAAGAAGAAGCCAACCCGACGGGGTAAGAAGACGAAGCGATGAGTGGAATGCTCGTTTTCTTCCTCATGCTTGATCTCATCAATTTATGGTCTCCCGGGGAGGCGGGGTATAAAGTTATTGCAGTCTTTCGCGACCACTGTTGTATGTAACAGGTAATCAGCCGTATGGCAGCACCCCCACACACCGTTCCGACCCCCACGGCACAATACATTGCAAGCCTGCCAAGGTCATCATGAATCCTTCTCCTTCTCCCCAAGCGGATCCAGGAGGTTCCATGGAAAGAAAAAATGCAAAATGGCTCTGAGTTCGCCCGCGTGATTTAGGTGGCCGTAGGTGTGAGACGAAGCGGGTATCAATGGGGATGAGGAAGACATCTTTGCACAAGTTCCTTTCGAAAATAGCCCAGCTGTCATCTGTGAACCGGGCAGTGGATATAAGTAGGCTAGCTCCAAGTTTCCTCAGGCTTTCGCTCGTCTCTGTCACAATGGCCCCATACTTCCTGCGGAACCTCATACCAAGGCGCGAACAGCGACAGTCTTCGAGGCCGTTGCTAACGGTGTTGGCGAGCTTGACATGGGTACAATGGGCGCATTTCTTTTCTGGGTAAGCACTTACCGCCGGTTCCAAGCATTTCCTCGTTTTGCTCCCGTCAACGATCCTGCCAAGTGCACCGTTTGAGGGGCAGAGCGGAGGGCTTGTCAGGGCAAGGTTTGACTCTTGTGGTTAATGAAATCAACGATTGTAGGTGGTTGGCTTGGACGTGTGATGCCTTGGATTTCTTTACCGTGTCGTTGAGTGTGCCGAGTTTGGAGAAAGAGTTTGGAAAGCGGGCGTCACAAATTGTAAGCATTCCACCTGTCATACCAGCTAGTTCAACTAACTCAATCGGGTGCACAGACAACTGCTATAACATTGACGCTACTGTTTCGTTCAGCTGGTGCTGTAGGTCACTTCATATCACATCGTCGCTCTAACTGCATAGTGATTTGATAACCTCCACCCACATCAGATAATCTTTGGTATCCTCTCGGACCGCTTTGGCCGCAAATGGCCTCTCGTCGCTAATCTGGTTATCGTCGCTGTCTTGGAACTCGCGGCAGGTTTCGTCCATACCTTCCGCGAATTCCTTGCGTTGCGCTCGCTCTTCGGAATAGCAATGGGTGGGATTTGGGGGCTTTCAGCGTCCACCGCACTTGAGAATCTGCCCGTGGAGGCTCGTGGGTTGGCCAGTGGAGTACTTCAACAGGGTTATGCCGTTGGGTATCTCCTTGCTGCCGTCATTAACCTCACGCTGGTGCCAGAGACAACTCCCGGATGGAGGTCGTTATTTTGGACGGCTTCAGGAGTATCGATATTTGCGGCCGGCGTTCGACTTGTCCTTCCTGAGAGTCAGGTCTTCTTGCGAGCGAGGGCAGCGGAGAAAGCTAGGGGGTCTGGCACGGCCAACAAGACACGCCAGTTCCTCCATGAGACGAAGGAAATGCTCAAATCTCACTGGCTACTGTGTATCTACTCGGTCCTCCTCATGACAGGTGAGCATACTTTCCAGAAGCGCTCGTGCCTTTCTAAGTGTACTCATTTCCGCATCAGGCTTTAATTTCTTGTCGCACGGATCACAGGTGAGCTCTATCACACTATTACTGTATTATGTCTCATCCAAGGTTCCTTTGTGTAGGACTTGTATCCCACGTATCTCCAGCAGTCTAAGAATATATCCCCCCACAGTTCCACGGTTGCGACAATTATAGGAAACTGTGTAAGTCTTCATCTCAAATTAAGCACTGATTTACTCACTGACCCCTTCTCTAGGGAGCCATAGCGTATGTATATCTCTGTCCTATGATAGCTTGTTGGATTTGCTCACCGATGCCGTAGAGGTGGTACCATTGCCGGATGGGCGAGTCAGTATATTGGGCGCCGACTAACGATCGTGTAAGACTGGTTTTCAATGCATTCCTCCCAACGTGACTTACCAACCGGTTAGAATCTGTGTCATGCTCATCGGAGGTACACCCCCTAGACTTCGTCCAACTCCTTTCATCCCCTGAATAAAACCTCCTCAGTGTTTATCCCGCTTTGGATTATTCCTTCGACTTTCAGCGGTCTCGCAGCTGGAGCTTTCTGCATCCAGTTCGGTGTGCAAGGAGCATGGGGTGTCGTACGTCCATAAGTTCTGGCTCTTCCCGATCATGCTCCTGACTTTATCGTGTTCATCCAGATTCCCATTCAACTCGCGGAGATGTCGCCGCCTGCTTTCCGTGCTACATTCCCTGGTGTTGCCTATCAACTCGGTAACGTACGTGTCTACACCCTAGTGAATTGCTTGTGGGGCCCTCACTTGTTGTACCCAGATGGTCTCCTCAGCATCAGCCCAAATCGAAGCAAGTGAGCAACCCTCCCTCTCGTTGATCTGTGTTGATGTTAATGTTGTTCCATCATCTCTCCAGCTGGTGGAGAAAATCTTCGTACAACGATTATCAAGGATGGTGTGCCCACTGATGTCCCGGACTATGCAACTGTTCAAGGCATCTTGATCGGCGTGGTGGCTGCATTCGTGATTTTCATAACGATTATTGGCCCAGAGTGAGTGAACTTGATATTTGTTTTCACTGCTTCCTCAATTGACGCACTGGAAATATCTAGGAATCACGGCTCGCACTTTGAGAAGCATAAAACTGCTTTCGAAGAAGGTGGAGGAAGAGATGAAGCTTTCGTTGAAGATGCAGAGAGCAAGGATGGACCCGGGGCTCGACGGGGTGATGAGAGTCCATCGACGTCACAACATGAGTCAGTGCGTGAAGAGAAAGAGAAAATGGATGTGTGAAGGGCGGTTCTGTTCGACGGTGATGACTTTACGACGAGATGTATCATGACGAATGTGTATTGTTTCATGTCTTGGTATTCCAATAAGCAGTTTAAGCAGTTCGCGACTTTCTTCGTAACTGACTCTTCACTTTGCTGAACTCTAATATCTGAATCAGCCTATGCCTAGTTGGCAGTGAGTGGTTGCTTTACCAAATCCTTGCGTCGAATATCAATGCTCTCAGCGACTATTGGAATGAAGAGATATGCATAATGGCGGGATGAGAATATACGGACAGCATAATGGTGCGTTGCATAGGGCATAATGGCATAAGTAAAAGAAAAACATAATGTCCGTTTCTGGGTGAGCGTGGAGGTGCAGTGGAAACCATGAAGCGAGCCTGGACGAGAGTGGTGGTGGAGGAGCCTTGCGCTGGCCAGCCCCAAGTCCCTCTCACCAGAGCACCCTCCCCCTTTTTGTGACTGCTTGACGTCCGACCTGCGAGTTKCGAGTTCAGAGACGCGCTCAGCTATCTGGACGAGATCAAGGTGCAGAGACCGGATGTCTACACCAGGTTCTTGGATATCATGATGGATTTCAGGACTCAAGCGTGAGTTCTCTGACGCGTCCTTCTGGTGCCACTCAATCGACCTTCACACTTACAGCATCGACATACCGACTGTACTTGATCGCGTGACACGGTTCAGTGATGGCAAGGCAAATGGGATACGAGTGCCCCGACGAGCCTTAGTAAACTGCGTCTTCGTTGGAACGTCCATCAAAAGGATCGGGAGGTCCTTGATGTGTGGAACGTGGAGTTCTTCGACGCTCTCCAAGGAACGCAAAAACGTTTTTTAGTGCGTCTTTGTCGCAATATGCCTCCCGACAACGATCACTCTCAAATCCAAAATCGAGAACGTTTGGCGTATTTCCCGGGAGAAATGAGAGGAGGATGTGAGTCGCTGAGTAGTCGCACGGATTTCGCAACGTCAGCGTCGATGATGGCAGGTCTGGGTCGACACTGGAATTGGAACCGGGTGTGATGATCATTGAATTTATGAGTTCATCGCCGTAGTGAGTTACTTTCAACTTCGTGTTCCAGTTTGCTTCGGAACCGGGCACTAAGGTATAGAAAGCATGGGAAATAGTAGACACGACATCGTTGGACGTGAGGCAGGCAGTAGAACCATGGCATACTACGGCAGTGACTGATTGGAGGCCGGGGCAACTAAAGTTACCAAGCATCAACAAGACACGAGGGTCCTTTGCTTGGAGACAAAGTCTCGTTAACTTCGGAAGTTCAATTGAGAGCTCTAAGAGATCCGCCGGAGCACCCGAGAACTCGAGCGAATAAACGAGCTCCAATGATTCGAGGTACTTCATTTCCTTCAAAGCGAGCATAACATCAAACATCTGGAGCTGAGGGCCATTGTGAAAATCGTATTCGACCCTCAAAGAACGAAGTTGGGAGAGGAGGGGGGTATGAAAGTTGAAGCAACAATTGTGTAGCTTGACGTGCCGCAACGACGCGGCGACATTGGAATCTGTATTGCTGGCAAATTCAAACACTTTTGGTGCTTTGGATTTGAGGTCTAAGATTTCGAGACGCGGTGCATTCAAGGTTTCGAGCAGGGGAAACCAATCGGGAGAAGAACTGGGGTAGTACGCCAATCTTATCTCCTTCAGACGACTGGCGTTGCAAAGCCACAGCGCAACAGTTTCTCGGCGAGAAAGAGCCAGAAGCGACCAAAGATACAATGGTGCCGTCTTTGCACGTTCAAGAAAAATTCGAGCCAGTTCCGGTTTGGTGTGAGCGTAGATGTGACCCCATAACCGAGGGGTGTTTAGTGCAACGTTTCGCCATAACCGGCAAACACCAGTGATGGAGAACCAATGACCATATCGCTTCGAGGGATACGCCGGCGTTTCTTCAGGTTTTGCAATTTGAGCTACGTACTCGAAGATGAGGGAGAGAACTTCAAGAGGCAAGCGCGACACGACGAGGAGACGTGCATTCTTGTATCCCTCGAGAAGACGAATTTCTTCGCGCAATTCTTCAATTTTCTGTGCAACTTCTTCGACGGTCGGAAAGGCGTCCAAGAATCGTGCAATCGCAGACATTTTACGCTTGAGCCTCGGAGGCCAGGCCTGACGTAGTAATGGCAGTCGAGTGACTCGAGTCAGACTACCTGGCACGTGGAGCCTAGGAGGCTCCTAACCGCACAGCTGCAGAAAATGACAAACACAGAAGCTCATACCCTCCACTAAGTAATCGAGGGCACGGTGAGACTTTCCTTCGACTAGAGCTACTATCGGGGCAAGTTCCCTTTGTTTCTCAGTGGTCGCCCGTGTATCCAATCGTGGGACTAGCATGATGGATCAGCCCCAGGTGAGTGATCGAATCGTTTCTATCATCCTGCTACTTCTCCACTGATGGAACCGGTATCGAACTGCTCTCTAACGACAAAAATATCTAGTGAGATACATCAATCTCGCCATTGATCGTAGTTTGCTGGATATATCGCTCCGGTTAACTTCAATAATTACTTAGTTGCTTTCTCATATTTTTTAACATCAGTTACAAAGCCGCTGACAGGAAGCCCCAAGAGTCAAAGCGACCGCCAACGATTCCCCGCGACCAGAGAGCTAAACGCCCACAGAAAGGGATGGAAAACTTCGCCGGGACTCCGAGTCGCAACCCTCTCAGATCAATTTCAATCTTAGGGAATCGCTGAGTACGTCGGCTTCCTGTCGGGAACTTACATCTCAACCCTCCTCCCCAACGGTATCTAACCCAAGGCTCCCACTTTACTCGAACACTGGGGCTGCGACAGCGGTGGAAGTTCGCCGGGCTGGGTCACTTTAATCAATCTGACTTTACTCCAGAGCGTCGTGAGTTCGATCCGTTGATATCTAGTCTCGAAGAACCAATGGCGTCGGCTGAATTTGGGCTAGTCAACGACGGCAATGCAGGGCTTGCTTTGACTGGGGCGCTACTGGTCTTGGGGGAGTACTCTTGAAATTCCTGAGACTAGTTTACTAGTAGAAGGTTTCGGTTTGATCTCCTTTTCCCGTCATGTGATCCACACACTGCCACCCCCTCTTCCGCTTCGTCCAGTTCTCATTTCTTGCTTGTTTCCTTGTCGTTTCCAACTTGCCGAAACCTTGAACCAAACTTCGGTGCGGTTCTCAAGAGTTCAAGTTCGAACCATGGTTCAGGATTGAACTTTCACATCACTATGCCCAAGAGGATGGCCGCGGCGGCGCCCACTATATTGAGTCGGAACGGTGCTGTAGAGATGGTGAGGTCCCCGTATCCTGGGGGACTTCACGGCGATGAATTGCAGGAGGTACGTAACATGTACTGTACTCACTCGTATGGTGTTTCCGTCTCATCAGAAACACCTGTGAGCCCTTGAAAGCAAGATAATTCAACACCTCAATTCCCGTCCTTACTACCCACTTGTTACTATTTCTCGCGCGTAAACATACTTTTGTCATTGTTACAAAGCCTCATTTACCAGTCCGTCTCAGGTTTTGCCATATTTATATGGCCCTTCCTTCGTTATTTTGAAAGCTTAGTTACCCCATGGATGTAGACGCAGACGAAGCATCGAAGCATGGATGATAAGCGCTCCTGTCTCTTCTTTCAGGGGAATGATCGGTGGCGGTGCACGATCGTGTTCAACCCTGTCATCGAAGCGCTGAATGGAAAGTTTCTATGGACAGGAGCGAAATTCGCCCACACTGTCAGCCACGACTAGTCACCCCGAACAAGGTCACCTTTTCCCTTCTGCCCATCTTGCCACCTGGAAATTATGGATTCAATTTTGGGCGTTGCTGCAGCAGCAACTGGAATATGGGTTCTCCAACGGGTGCTCTCGTTGAGAAAAGCTCGGAAGAGTTTAGGGTGCGTGTCACCGGAAGTCCTTTGGCGATATCGCTGACTATTTTCTTTCAGTGACTGTCCAGGAGGCGAAGTTCTCTTTCTCCATCCGTTTCGAACTCTGTCGCTTGTCCTGGGTCCATGGTATCCGTTTCCAGATAATATGGGATCGTATTTTGAGAAATTCGATAGTAAGCCGTTCTCGTCGCATTGCTATCCTTATCGTCAGGCTGAATATGAGTTTTACATTGTATAATTCAGTTTATCAGAAGTACGGCAGTACATGCTTGAGCTCAATCGTTTTCAACGGCGCTATCCCAACCTACTGGCTTTCTGATGCTGAAGCGATTAAAGTGGTAAATACGGATCGGGCCACGTTTCAAAAGGACGTTGTAGCGGTATGAATTACTCTCTTTCTTTTATCGGCCAGCTGCGGTGACTAAAGTCGGCCTCTTCCTGTAGTACGAGACACTCAATATCTATGGGCCCAACTTGGTCGGCACGGAAGGTTCTGAATGGAGACGACACCGGAGAATCGCTAATCCGGCTTTTAATGAGGTACGTCACTACGTGACCCTTTTCCTCTGTAGGATTCCGTGAACACCAATTGTAGGCGAATAATGCGTTTGTCTGGTCCGAAACCATTCGTTTCGTCAATGAGTGGTTCCAAGAGCTAGACGAGCAAGAAAAGATAACATCCGAATCGACCCATCGCATCAACATCCTTGAGAGTCTCACCCAGGTCCGTTTCTCCTGCGTTACTCTTTATTCTATAGACCCTACTGACGTTTATGGCAGTTGACCCTCCTCGTCATATCATCGGCAGGGTTTTCTCGCCGTGTATCTTGGACCGAAGACTCCCTTGCGAAGCCTCCTCCTGGGCACACGATGGCCTTCCGTCCGGCTGTGACATCTGCAATCCACAATACCATCGTGAAGATCCTTACACCTGACTTCCTTTACGCCCTCTCCGCCAAGGTACCTATTCCTTTCATCACACCTCTCCTCCGGGAGACACGAGAGTCCTTCGAAGCCCTTAGGATGCATATGCTTGAAGTCGTTTCCTCTGCTAGAGCTAGGGCAGTTACAGGAAGCAAGGGCGATGAAAGTGGTGAAGTTAAGGACGCTGCGTTACTCAGAAATCTCGTTGCCGCGAACATGGCTGAGGGTGCTGACTACAAAGGTCTCACTGATGATGAATTACTTTCGGATACTTTTGTAAGTGGATGCCAACCACCCTCTGTTTCGATAACTTACGATGCTTTCTTTTTCAGACATTCCTCTTAGCTGGTCATGGTACGTTGGATAAATTGCTTTATCCCCTCGGACATCTAAGAAGATTACGGTTGTTCAGAAACGTCGGCACACACTGTCAGCTACGCGATGTCTCTCCTGGCGTTGTACCCAGATGTCCAGCGGAAAGTATTCGAGGAAGCCTCCAAACTCTGGCCAAATGGTGTGCCCGAATCATCTGACCCTTCGGTATGCAAGGTCTCTAGAGTTATTGCTTCCCGTCGTTAATGTCCTCCACTTCTAGGCTTACAAAGACTCAATGTCCAACCTCGTCAGTTGATTCATACCTTGAACACGCATCACGCTGAGATGTTTCTCCCGTCAGGAATATACGACCGCAACCCTCCATGAAACCCTGCGTCTTTTCCCCTCTATCGCTCGCTTGGGCAAACCCGTTTGCGCGGATACCACTCTGAAGGCCAAACGTTTCTCCAGCAAAGGACGATCTGATGTTTCTGATGTCGAAGAGTTTGTTGTACCCATCGCCAAAGGAAGCATCGTTATCGTTGATATCTTCGGTCTTCATCATAATCGTATGTTGATGCATTTGCCACCACATCTACGTTTTTCATTCCTTTTTGTAGCGATGTACTGGGGAAGCGATCCGTTGGAGTTCAGGCCGGAGAGGTTTGTGGATACGGAGACTTATCGCTGGCCACGCGACGCTTGTGCGTTTTTTCCTTCTTCCAGGCTTCCGGTAACGCTGATTCTAGGGCATGTGTATGTAGTCCTTGCCTTCTCGTCCGGCGCGCGTTCTTGTATCGGTCAACGCTTCGCGACCACTGAGAGTACCTGTATCATTGCCTCTTTGGTTCGCAAGTATGAAATCCTCCCACCGGAGGATATCCGTGAACTATCTTTCGAGGACCAGAAGCGGATTATGCTGAAGAGCATACCTGGCATCACTCTTACACCGACGTACGCCAAGGTTGTGTTCAAGCGGAGACTTTGATTCTACTCTCTATACATGTATGTATGTGTGTTTAGTTCATATCTTTATACCCTGTCTGCTTAGCAGTCAGCTCTTGTATTGTACTCCCTTGCCCAGACCATGCGCGTACATTTACTGCCGTTTGAAAGGGTAGGTCTTACCATTGACATTCAGCCCATGATGGGCGTTTCTCAAGGCCCCCGGGGTGTACAGCCTCTATCTATCGCGTAGTATGTAGAGTACATCGGTAAATAACGATAACTCGTTTTGATACCTTGTAGCTGTCTTGCATCGCGGGATTCCAGTGAAGATGTCAGAGATTCGGCTCGTAGTCGGACAGGAGGGCGACATCGATCATGCTAGCCTGTAGCCCCCTCAGCTTCGAAAGTGACCTAGTTGATTCTCACATAGGGCAGGCATATAGGGATTCTAGATATCCCTGCGAACGAGAGAGCTCATATAGTTTAGGATGGGCAACGAGAGGCTTCAAGCGATGACAAAGGGGCGCTTCCGAGTCTGTTGAGGCCGTCTCCGAAGTAGAGAACTTGGATATTTGGGGACGAAGGGAGTAGATGCGAATCCAAGAGAAAGGGCAGGAAATAGGGTGAAGAGTATCATAGGATGCTCACAAGAGTTGGAATAAATCGCCGAAGTCCTAAAACTGTGTTGGTATTTTCATCTGATCTTGAATATTCCACTGATCGACCAGTACTGGTCTGATACCTTATTGAAACGCCGGAACCACTGAGGTATCCAGGCCTCGTGGCATTGCAGGTGATATGAGGCACACAGGTGAGGAGAACAGCCTCGCGCTCTGTCTATCACGTATTGTACCTTAGGAAGACTCTTCGTAACAGATTCTAGCCGGAATATGTCGCGGGATGTCGAGGTAGGTATATTGTCCCGGGTTCTCTGAAACATGAGCGAGAGTATTAGAATAAATTTACGAATCAATGGAAGGGAGGCCAACCACAGATAGTGAACTGGATAATCCCTCCGAAGCTGCGTTTGATCCTGAACGATGTGCTGCCACTCCTCACTTCAAGTAGACTTTGAGAAGTCTGAAAGAGAAGCAGGACCGACCCTGTGAAGCTGGAGGATGGGCGGAAGCTTGACAAAGTCAACCGAGTTAATTGGGAATATCCAGTGAAGATAGACCAGAAGCCCTTTAATAGAGAAGGATGAATCAGTAAAAAGTGCAATTCTAATTGTAAAAGGGCCCGGGACAACTTACTTCGCATCCGTGAAAATTCGTCGACATTTCAAGGTACGCCACCGATGGACAGAACTGGCCAAGCAGTTTGAGAGAAGGGATAAGAGGTTGTGCAGCCGTCGCGAGTCGCTTAAGGTCCGAAGAGAACCACACTGAGGCACGCAAACGCAAAGTGCTCAGGCGGAGAAATCCCGGAAATCCAGCCAGGAGAGCTTTGCTGAGGTAGTTGCTGCAGATCGGACCCACGTAGCCCTCATTATCAATAGATAAATCTTCCAGGGAGGTTGCCAGAGATTCGAGTTGGAGTTGGACCAGAAGGGCGACGTCAATCATACTGGCCTGTAGCACCCGTAGCCTTGGAAGTGACTTCGCGCTGAGTTGCTTTTCTGAGAGGCATGTTATAGAAGAATTGGTCACCCTATGAACGAGGGAGAGCTCATATAGTTTAGGATGGGCAACGAGAAACGATGTCAGCTGAGCGCCGCCAAGCCGGTCGAAGCCGTTTCCGAGGTAAAGAACTTGTAGATTTGGGAGACGGAGGGCGTAAACGGTGCCGATAAGTGTGGAAGGCCAATCCCAAAGGAACGACAGAAGAACAGAGTGGACATTATCAGAGGATGCTCGAAGAGTTGGTATAAACCGCCGAAATCCTATGCCTATGTTTGCTGCATGAGGAAATTGTCGCGCAGATGCGGAGAAAATGAAACCCACCATTATCCCAACCGCCCTGAGACAAAGCTAGCCGGATGTTTGGGATGGAGAATTGCGGGACAGCCAACCCTTGATATGTAGGGGGGNTCACTGCACGGCGGTCTCAAGTCAAAAACGATAGACTCCAGGTCAAGCCAGCGATGTGTGATTACGTCTTCGAATTTCCGGTGCAACTCAGGACTACCCGCCTTGGTAATGAAGAGCGGCCCAAGCATCGACAGCTTCTTGACATTTACCAGCATCGCCAAAGCCTCAAAATCGAGCCAGGACGACCCTTCGGGATGCAAAGCATGGAGGGTAACAGAGACACAGCGCTGTGCGACTTTGGGTTGATTTTTAAGGAGTGAATAGGTTGCACGTAGGTCCCTTTTGTATGTTACAATGGGGTAAGAGAGCCTTTTCCAATGATAAGGCCGGATAAATAGGTGTCGAAATAGCAATGGTTGTGCGATATCACGGAAATTTCTGCAAGCTAGGCAGACGTTGCGAAGATCCTTCCTGTCGGAGCACCACGAGAAGATGTAGTCGTAAATTTCGGGCGGTAGAGAGTGAGCGCAAGGAGGCGAACGATATCGGGTGGAATTCCAAAGCGAGTACAAGCTAAGCTCTCCGCTGAGATTCCAAAGAGGTTCAAAAGCCGGTTTTGCTCGTGCTAGGATGCGACTGAGCACCTTGGTTGTGGGTAGTTTATCGACCATGGTGGCTGGTTGAAAGGGAGATTCCTGATACTGGTATTACCAGTGAAGGTCTTATAAGAGCCCCTTTATCGAGTCATGTGAATATCATGTGGATAGCGTCATCATTGATTCATGTGATCCCCTCGAGTTTGACCCCGACTCAGTCTCCGACCGTCGCTCATATCGACTCCGCTACGTACTTTCGTCCCTCCATCTTCGTCTACAATGGGCCCCACCTCGCCCGATCTGCTGTCTCTTTCCCATATTCAAGCCACACCTTTCCCTTGAATCTACCCCGAATCTTCGTCAACACACCTCTGGGCGTTGACCGGTGACCAGTAATGCCCAAGTAATGCCTCATCAAGTATATTCGAACCTTGCGGCGCTGTTACCAACGAAGAAAGCAAAATTGTTAAGATTCCGCTTGGAAAGGCCGCCCACCCACCCACGAACCCACTAATCTTTCGCGAACTCGGTCAAGGATACCCTGTGCATGTATGGCCAATGGTATATCGCTTCTAAACAAGGGAGCTTCAAGTGAGAGATACGGGCCAAGATGTCCTGGGACAGAGGGCTGAGAGGGATGGCAAAGCGGGCAAGGGTCAGCTCGTATGACTTCGATAAGTGCTCAGTTGTGTTATCTATGCCCATAATATACCTTCGTCCGTCCATATCTCGTGTGCCCGACTGGTTCTCAAGTGATTTTTTGAGGGTGACGGCTGCCGGGGGGCGGGGGGGCGGGGTCAGTCATGACTAAGTACCGAACCACTACACCCTCACGCAAACTCATGTCAAGATGGACATATTACACATCTCTACAGTGAGGGGTATAAGGAAAATGAAGATTCGTGCGTAGCAGACTCGGTAACAGCATCGAATCAACTCATATGTGCTTCGTATAGCTCCGATGACCATTTCCAACGCTTGTCTGGCATTCCCAGTCATTTCAGACAGGAAGCCTCTCGACATAGATGTTGGTTCCAGCCTACAAAAACTCATCCTACCCTTGTCCTACCCTCTCCTAAATTCGGCCAGGCTTACGCGTACGTCATAGCTTGATTTTGCTAGCATGTGGCGTTTTGAAGTTATTCAGGAATTCGCGCGATTCTTGATTTTGGCGGCGGCGCAAGGTTTGTGTCGGTAAGTTAGAAGATTTGAGCTAAAAAAANCGGATACTCAGCGCTACCTCAGGCACAGAATCAAAGGGACATTATGTGCCGTGTACAGTTCACTGGAAGCGGTTCCGTTGAGCTTTCGTAGAGACACGAAGGATTCTGTGGGGAGAACGAAAAATGAAGATGAAGATCTGGATTTCGTGAGTATTTCGTAGATTAGATATAATAAATCGACTCACCATATGTACATATGCCCTCGATTTGGGTGCAGTAAACCCTGCGGATCCATGACCTTGGTGGTTTCAACGCGATGGGGAAGGCTTTGCGTCAAACAGGCTGGAGAAATGCTTCCAGCGCGTCACTACATTGGTTAATGATGCTTGGATGATGAGGACGTACCGATCATTCATAGGTGCGATGTTACTGGAACTGTCAAAACCAAAATTGAACCTTGGAATAGGCGCATGGTACAAGTCATCACTTTGAACTTGGAAATCGGAACTCACTTCTCAATGCATCACCGCGCGTGAACAATGCCCTGCCTTACCTCTTACAACGTTTTGAGACTCTAAACCATGGAATGGGCGTTAGGCACCGAGCCCGATCAACCGCAGGTTGGGAGGCGAGGTGCCCTACCGTCCAAAATCTTCTCAATTTGATTTTGTATATCATATGCATCTTTTACAATCCAGTGTCAGGTACTGCCATATTGATATGGCCCTCCTCGATGGTTATTGTGCTGGGCGCTCGTGGGCTTTCTGGAAGCCCCTAAAAGCTGCCCTCCTATCGCGGCTTTTCTATGCCAGGCGCCGAACAGATCCGGTGCATCACCGGGAAGTGCTTGACGTCAAGCAGCTCCTGGATCGCACCTAGTACAGCCAAGGTGAGAGAAAGCTGCTTCGCAGGGCTATTATCGGCATTCAAGCTCCGGATAAGGCGACTCACGCCAGCACGAGATGTTCCGAGCAGTGATCAAACGTCGCTCGAGCGTCAAATGAAGCTGCAGGGTATGGGTCAGTCACTTTTTCCTGCAACTCGACACTAAGCTTTAGCTTACGCTGTTTCAAAGACAAGCTCACGCACACTACCCAACAGCATTGCAGATCCCATCGCACTGTGCAGTCTTCCTTTCGCACAACTTGAAGAGGGCTATTCTGGGGCTAGTTTAGGTTCCGAAGACGTGTGGGACGGCGTTAAACAGCTACATGTTCTACTGCATGGTGTTCTATCGCCCAATCTGCGATTACTGCGACGAAACCCCCCCCTCCTTTTCGTGACGCATCCGTTTTCTTCGCTCGCCTTATCCATGGCTCTGAAGCTAATCGTATTGGCTGAAGCAAGACCTGTTCGACATATCGACATATCCTCACATACCATCTCAAGTATGACGTTCAGTTTCTCCGACGTTTGCTGATCCTTGTTGATAATGCAGCAGTCTAGCCAGGTTCAGTGCCACGCACCTGATTCCTTAGGTTGCGCATTTTCATGAATGTAATGCTATTTCGGCTTCGACTCCGAGGAAACCCGCCTCATGGGAGTCTTTTTCCACAACGCTGCATACCGGGGGTTTCGTTATCAGGGTGCTGTCCATATTCATTTACTTCCCGGTTGTTTTGCTAACTTCCTTTGTATAGCAGTCATCCAAACAAGTGCAAAGACCACGCTCTTGACTCCGCCTTCAAAACGCCGTCAGAGCGTGCCCTATGCATGTCTGACATTTACCTACTCGTCTCACTACAATGTCCCCGCAACGGCTTGCGGACTCAGCCCACGTAGTGCCCTATCCTACTCATGCGGCGCACAATCATGACCAGCCATCGTCGTCGACCGCTGATTACCCTGGTCGTTCCAGCGATTCAAAGGTTGCGCAGCCTAGGAATCGTGCTGGTCGACATGAAAGGAGTCCTAGGCGTGACGACGAGATCAGATTTAATGTTGGGCCTCCAAAACCTCGCCAGACTGGCCGTCGTAGGACTGGCCAATCCAACGGTAGACTTTTGGGCGAAGAAGCTTGGAGGAGTACAGGTGCGCGTCTTTTTGAAATATGTCCCCGTTCATTTGTTTCATTCATGGGTAAATAGAACCTCCTCCCGGATACGAAGAGGCTATCGGCACACCCCCATTGTCGGGTTGTCCGAGTACCGTTACACTTGCTACGACGATCAACGCCACTCCCCTTGCCCAGTCTCTGAGCATCTTAGTTACATCGTCAAGTGAAGCCGCGACCCACGGTGCAGCCGCGTCGTTGGTTAGGGCTGAATCCCCTCACCCAGGGTCCCCGGATTCCGATAGTGGAGGTTCCTTATCACTCGAGAACATCTCCATGGAAGACGTCAACGAACCATTGACGCCAACACAGGCTGCTGTTTTACGACACCCATACGGCCAAGACTTCCAGCAAAATCCTTCAGGTTTGCTACATCGAAGAAACCGCCCCCTCTCACCACTGAGGACATTGTTCCCTTTCAAATCGCGTGTTCTCAACGACGTTCCCCATTCCGCTCACCCCATCCCCGAATCACCGTACAACGAGTCCCGGTCTACTTTCTCTGCCTTTCGCAGTACCACTTCGTTGTCGACTCTGTCTTTGGGTCGATTTGCTTCTAGCGATGGAAATCCACCTAAGCATCGTCGCCTTTTTTCTTTCAAGGGCAAGGGGCGGGCGAAGGATTTAGACTTGGATGGGCCTTCTGCTGATGATTGGGAGGAGGTTCCGTCGGAGGTAGAAGGATCGGTCGACGCTCGTGGGAGGGAGGTCGTGTTCCCGTCTTCTAAGAAGGATTCAGCGCSAACCAAAAAGCCACAAGCATCCGACTCGGCGATGTCCTCCCCACAGACTGCCACCCCAGAGCTGCCTAARGCCACCAAGCAACCCGTGATGGTTWGTCCGTTAGCGAACACGCCTGTGTCTTCCGTTAGGCCTGCTTCTCCGGCGCCAAGCCACCTTCAGTCCCAAGCTCCAACTCGTTCCACGTACTCTCGGGATGAAAAAGTGAGGGATATGTACATGAACTTCTCTCGCCCCCGACCTACCCAAGCTGCTCCCCCACCGCCACCTCCTCCACCCATTCTCATCGAACCTCCTCAAGGGCCGATCGTAACAACAGTGCGAACTCGGAAGTACCCCTCTCCTCCATCTACACCCAAGCCAACAGATGTTTGCTCAGGCACAAACCAGGGGAAGGCCGAGCTAGAATATCAACGGGCTCTGGCCACCCCACTCCCGGACACTCCTAAGGTGGAGTCCTCCTATTTCGCACACGTGGCCGAGATCTCGACGGGAGGAAACCTGTCGGAGGAACTTCATCGCCCTTCTCGCSAACCATCACCTAGCCCATCGATCAAGGTGGAAGCTGTGCCTTCAGCTCATCTAAAACCTGGCCCTGATTTACAGGATCATCAGAGTGTTGTCTTTCCCTTGACTGACTACACGAATCCGTCATTGGAAGCGAGTTCCCTTGACCTCATGTCTTCGATGCGGCATCACTATCCTGGYCGCCCACTGCCTCGACCTCCTGGCGCTCGGACGACTCCTCACGTCGTCGATTCTGCCTTCGAACCATTCGGTGTGCCGCTGTCCTCTGAGCCAAGCCTCATTCACATCGACAAGACGATCCCTGAAGGACTCTTGATTGACCTTGACGGCGAGCCCGTCAAGTCTGTGGAGTCTCACAACAAYTCACCCATACCATCGATTCCCAATTCGCCGGTCGAGTCTCATAGCTCAGGTTCGACTATTCGCCTAGCAGCTTTCCCTCCTCTCCCACCGTCTCCAAGCCCACCTCTGTCACCAGTGTCTRCCCAGGCTCCTAGACCTTCGCCTTTACAYGAAACWATMWCACCTGTGCAGCTGGATGCYGCTCCCCAGAGGAGAGTCGGTCAGGCTCTGCACGCGGAGTACACGGACTTGGAYATCCTGGTTGACCGTGTCAGTCGTGATTCCCGGGATGGTTCGGACTACGACGTAGGATATCTCGCATCGCAGAACAACCCTGAAGCAACTATAGCTCACCCACATGTCCTTACAGGCGCTCCTCCTCGTCTCGGAATTCCTTGGTCCTGCCATCGCAGAGAGTGGGCCCGTAGCCCTCTCCAGCTCCAGTCCCTGTGATATGATGCTTCAAGGTCGCATTGAAGTGGAACGCAGGCGTGTCACTCGTGATGGCCGGCGTAAATTGAAGCTTTCGTTACTAGGCGTTGGTGTTGAACGTTGCGCCATTTGTATGTCTCAATTCAAAGAGAAGGAAGAGGCGGAGATGGTGTCGACTTGCAAGCACGTCTTTCATGCTCGATGCATTGGTCGATGGGTTGGACAGGGCAATAGCTCGTGTCCGTTATGCCGAGCACCGTTGAGATAGGATCTCCCATTGACGTTCTTTTTTTTCTTCTTTTCATGTCGATCCTACCTGGCTTACCTGGGATATGATTTTTTCTGGGTGTCTATGGATGCTTCTTTTGATGATCYGGA
The DNA here is from genome assembly GCA_029747585.1 of Pleurotus djamor. NCBI lineage: Eukaryota > Fungi > Basidiomycota > Agaricomycetes > Agaricales > Pleurotaceae > Pleurotus > Pleurotus djamor. The sequence continues at coordinate 24,491 of JAPEVF010000085.1, read as the reverse complement.
CATCATGTAACCAATTTGTAGTAGTACCCGTCATACTTGTCATGGCCACTTCCATTCCACAAACCGCAACCTCTTCCATTCGTCTTCTTACCCATTGTGTCCGGGTCTTTCCTTCGCACCATGCTCATTTTCGCCACTTTACCTTTCTCATTCAGGAACAATGTTCCCTGGCTCTCTCACTGTACATAGCATACCCTCCATGTCGCTACATCGAAGTTCTCATCGGCATTAGCACCCAACGCCACACACATCATCGCGCGGTTACAATCACAGATTCTGTGCTCGCTTTTTCTGGGACYAGTAGCTTGCTCGAAACKTGATCAAAACTCCTTCGACGTGCTGAAGGAATGCCTACCGTAAAGCGTCGCAGAGCTGGCAAAGACTTGCAGAGTTGGGTGACTKTACTCCTGAAGCCCCTGCCAACCTAAAATTATGCGCGATCAGGTGATGYTGTTGGAATTCCMCACGTGACAAACACGCGGATGCAGCGCGCCAGCCACAATAGCCAAGATTACGGAATCATTCTTGAACCAAACCACTTCGCAGCGTCAGGCTCAGCGAAATGTCCGTATACCCGCATCCCTTCGACTCAAGATTCAACATGAACCCGCTCTCGACAACGTACACGACGACGACGACAACAACGAAACCCACTTCACGACGCCCGCCCTTCGCCAACGCCGTCAACCACAACCCCAACCACCTCAACTTCAACCACGCCGCCTTTAACGCAAAGGCTCTTCCGAAAGTACCTGCGCCCCCGCCTACCAACGCTGCAGAGAAGAAACAACCAGGGTCACCGCCACTGTCGAGGCAAACGACTAAAGCCATCCCACCGTCGCCTCCGAGAGTTATCAAGGACGCACGAAATTCTCATCAGTACCAAAAAGTTGGATTTCTGGGAGAGGTGCGTCTTCGAGGCCTTGAAATGCCTGTATATGCTTACGGCGACTGCAGGGTGGCTTCGCCAGAGTTTACGAAATCATGGACTTGCATGGCAATAGGCTTGCATGTAAAGTTTTGTCGAAGACATCTTTACAGTCCAAGAAGGCTAAGACCAAGGTGCGCATACCGTGCATGTCTGTGTAGGATGTCGTGCTCAGCAAGTTACCATAGCTCTGGGCAGAAATCAAGATACACCGTTCGCTCACCCACCCGAATATCGTTGAATTTCATGATTGCTTTGAAGATGACGAGAACGTATACATAAGTCTCGAACTGTGCTCCTCAGGCTCTCTCATGGACATGTTACGGCGACGACGCCGATTTACTGAGCCCGAGGCTCGTTATTATATCGTTCAAATCATCGGTGCATGCCACTATATGCATACTCACCAAGTCATCCACCGCGACCTCAAACTTGGAAACATTCTCTTGGATAGTAACATGAACATCAAGGTAGCCGACTTTGGATTGGCTGCACTCATAGAAAACCCTGGCGAACGCAAGAAGACCATTTGTGGCACGCCAAATTACATTGCACCCGAAGTTTTGTTCGACACTGCGAATGGTCACAGCTTCGAAGTGGATACATGGTCTGTTGGTGTGATGCTATATACCCTCTTGATTGGTCGACCACCGTTCCAAACCAAGGAGGTTAAAACCATCTACAAGTGAGCTTTTCCACGCTAGTTGTCCGAACTGCTAAATTTAATGGTTGGCTAGACGTATCCGCGATAATGACTACGACTTCCCCGCCGAGAGACCCATTTCCTCCCATGCTCGCACTTTAATTCAGGCGATCCTCACCCCCGACCCTAATGACCGCCCATCTCTCCACGAAATCATTGACCATCCTTTCTTCGTCAATGGCCTCGTCCCAGGATACATCCCTATCACTGCCCACGACACTGCGCCAGACTTCCGTCATGTTACCCGGGTTGCGAGTGAACAAAACTTGTTGCGTCTGAGACGGGATTGCTTGTTGGATAGCGATACCTCCATCAAGCTCCCGACCAAAATTCGCGATGAAATCGTGGATGTCGAGGACATTCCCAACCATGTCGGCGTATCTGTGCCAACGGGAAGTCTGGGCAAGAGTATCACCTCAAGCCTCGCACAACAGGAGAAGGAATTCCAGAAGGCCGTACAACCTGGGTCACCTATCTCTGCTCTACTCAGTTCTGCAAGGCAACCTTTACTCGTCTCGAACAATGCTACGCATCATCGTGGTGAACCGTTGATTAGGAAACTACAAGCTGCTGCTCGCGAGTCTCCTCTGGCCAAGAGCGCGAAATCCCAGGCTGCCGCCCGTGATGTACGAGCCCGAGGCGTCGACGACGAGGAAGAACTCGCCAGAAAGAAGCTGGTAGAGAGTCAGAAGGCTAGGATCGTTGCTCAGATGGCTCCCGTTCGGGAGAGCGACGAAGAAGATGACGATGACATGCTCCAGGACACACCCAAAGTCCAGAGAGCCGCGGCGAAACCCGTGCGCCTGGTTACTAAAGCCGCTGTCGACCAGGAGAATATCCCTCCAGCTATGACCCATGCTTCCCGAGGCACGACTAAGAGGCAGGATCCCTTGAGGTCGTCTACGATGAGCGTGTCCTCCGCTCTGAAGCAGTCTGTGTCGAAGGCATCGACTTCGTCTGTTCCGTCGCCTGCTACTTCCGACAAACAGGTGGAACCCCGAATGACAACCTTTGATTCTGTCCTAAAAACTTTGACCGTTGCATTTGACGCAAAGGCGGCAGATAGAGTGTTCAGAGACCCTCGTGAAGACCCTAGTGCGCCGTTCCATGAGGAGGACGTGTTCATCGTCAGCTGGGTGGATTACTGTAACAAGTATGGTATGGGGTATGCACTCACCGACGGTACGATGGGCGTGTACTTCAATGACAGTACCACCATGGTTCTAAGTCCTGATAAGAAGTATATTCCCTTCTTGGATTGCTTACGATGATTGTTTGCTGAAGACACCTTTCAGGCACTTTGATTTCCTCTCTGCGCGTAATGGCGGCAAGGTCTATGTCCGCAAGTCACATACCGTTGACGACTATCCGCCCGAGCTCAAGTCCAAGCTGTATCTGTTGAACCATTTCGATCGGTATATCATGGATCGCCTCTATACCGAGGCGGATTACACCCGGATGGAGGTTGAGAAGACGAAGGGTATGGCGTGGATACCGAGGTATCTTAGGATGAAGCATGTAGTGGTCTTCCAGTTGAGCCACGACGTCATCCAGGTCAGTACTCCAATCCATCCTTTGCTATGATCACATGCTTACTCGGCCACCGCGTAGTTCAACTTCAACGACCACACGAAAGTCATCCTCTCCTCCCAAGGCCTCCTCGTTTCCCTCGTCGACAAGAACCACAAGCTCACTCATTGGCCTTTGAGGGATTTGATGGCTACGTCCATTCGGATACAGAGTGTTGGACGGACCCAACCTGCACCGTCTGGTACGGGCACCGTGACCGTGGTCGAAGGCATGGAGCCGGAGGAGGTGAAGCTGATGACGAAGTTGGTGGAAAAGCTCAAGTACTGCAAGGAGATCTTGTTGAGCATCAAGAACGCGAGCAACCAGAACGATGGCACTGCCCCTAGCGTAGCCACCACGGAAAGCATTGCTAGCACACGAGCATCTACCACGAGCAGTGTGGCCCCGAGTGCAAAGTCGTCGTCTAGGACTTCACGTTCATAGTGAAGTTCTGTTTTCCCTGTTCGGCGTACGATGTCAGGTCCTTTCGGTGAACAGGTCCAACTGTGATGCGTTAGGCATTCACTGTGTTTGTTTTATTCCATCTGTATTACATACTAGCAGCTCTTATTTCCGACATTCATTTGTTTTAACTTCTATTTCTGTCTCTTTGCAAGCGCAATCCCCCGTGTATATATCTATCCACATGACTAGGATAGAACGATATTCGACGTCACCTCGAGGACCAGAATCTTTGAGCCTTTGGCAGGAGAGTTCTACTTACAGCTATTTGCATAAATAATGGCACTTCTGCCGATTGACGTGGGGAGAGAGAGAGCGACTTTGGACTTAGAATTTTCGAGCTTCTGTGGGACTTAGCACGAATAGCCTACAAAACGGTTCTCACGGATACTTTGGCTGTGCAGCCTTGGTTCCCACGGCTTCTTTCACGGAGGGACAAGTCAGTAAGTCGTTCCCACGATGTTCAAATGATCCAACGATTTTGTCGAAGTCCAAAAATTGGCCGAAAATTTCAAGTCCGTCACAGCTTCTTTCCCCCACCGCGATTGGCGGAAGTGCCATTATTTATGCAAATAGCTGTAAATAACTCTGGGGCCGATCATACTGTGTGTGTGTTTGCAATCTGAGTTGGTCGCCTCCGGTTGACTGGGCTGTGAAGCCTTTACATCTCCGGTGCGAGAGACGATAGATGGCGAGCAGTCAAGGAAATCAAACTCGTGTCGAACTCGGTCAGTCGGTCGGTCGTAGTCAATATCAGGTAGTCGATCTCGTGTAGACGGCGGTCAGTGAGTCTCGGACAATAAAACTCGTGTCGAAGTCAGTCGGTCGGACAGTCGTAATTACTACTAGTCGGCGTCGAAGGCGAGCAGGCTGAAGAGTGAGAACGGTCAAGGGAAACAGCGAGGAATATGCAGGAGGTAGAAATGAGGGCGAAAAGGAAAGAAAGGCATCGGAAAATGGAATGTAGGAGGGAAATCGATCTCGTAGATTGCTATAGTTCGTACTCGTAGAGAGAACATGAGGTATGTATTTTATACTAGAGGAGCTTGTACGCAACTTGTACGAAGGTACTTAGTAGCTTGAACGGCAAAAAGAGGGTAGAGGTGCAAACATAAAACAGGGTAAAAAGAAGGTGAAATGGGAACCGTGCCCAGAATGACACAGTTTCCTCGGGTAAGGAATGGCGTAGTGATTCGCAAGGTGAATGGGAGAGAAAAACGAGAGGGTGAGTTGAGGTAAAGCGCTGGACTGGAGAAAATGGCATGTGATCTAGGGGCCCGAAGGGGGAAAGAAGGGGGGTTTCAAACCACCGCAGGCAACCAGAATGCTGAAGAAACCTTTCTCAACATTATAAAGTATGTTGATTCCTATTATCCTGACGGAATAAGTAAACGACGGTTTCATACAAGCCTCAGACTTACTTAGATAAAGGCATTACAGTCCAAGCCAAGGCGCTGGGCAAGGCGCCTCCACTCAGCCTTGAACTCGGGGACAAAGTCATAGTAGTCCGTATTATCTTCCTCTACATGGAGAAATAGGTCTTGATATTGGCCGGAATTGCGAATCATGATAGGGTTCTTCCGCGAGCTCCATCGGAAATCCTGCCAAAACCAATCTCCTCCTATCAACGATAGCGCAGAGATCGTCTCTGTCTAAAGCACCGGATGTTGCTCGAAAAGAGTTTCTACTTGCTCGTACACTTGACGTTCAATGCCACGTGTGTCCGTCTCACCCCTACGCTTGTTTTCGACCACCAGACAGGGTAGCAACACCCAAAATCCAGGGAAAAGCATTTTCTGCGTCAAGGTTATGAAGTCTGGAGTACGCGAGAAAGACTTGACGGTACGGGAGGGACTACGTGTATTAGGTCTCTTGACCTCTGGTAATGGAGCTTTTTTNCTTGGGCGCGCGCCGCTTGTTGGAATGGCCTTTACCGCTAGACTCTCCTTGCCCAGGAAGGTATGAGTTAATCCTGGGGATGGGACGAACACTTGACGTGGGGACAGGGATTTTGGAGGGAAGAGGGAGGGACTCGCTGAACTTCGATACCGCACCGGACGCCTGATCCTGAAGGAGGAACCAGTTGAACAGAGATGAACATCAATCCATGAAATGACTTACATCGGCGTCAGGAGACACAACGCGAAACGAGCCATCCTGTGCAACCATACTTTCATCCGCTATTGATCCTCCAAAGCGTCGTCTGGAACGAGGTCAAGCTGGAGTTTTGCCTCGTTGACCATAGCCAGTCTTGGTGAGTTGAAGGTGATATTGCGACCACGCGTCCTAATTTGTGCGGCGCCTGGCTCAGCGGTAGCAGCAGTGCTCATGACTACGCAGGTTGGGGAGAAGACAGGATTCAAGTATGAGAGAGCCTCGAGGATGTTCTGAATCGATTGATCGCGACTAAGAGTTGCGCTCCCTATCTTTTTAAGCTCCGACCAAGCTCCGACAAGCCATGTTCATTGTTCGCAACACCCATCTCGAGTCCTTCGACCTTGCAACCACGTAGAAGCATCGTGACCCACCAGCACCGCCCAATGACCCTTCAGCACGCAAAACTCAGGAGTCCATTCCCCGTGCTCTCGGATAAGCAGAACTATGCTCTCAAAGTGTGCTCTACTCCCCCAAATGCGCTGGACATCCCCCAACCTACGCGTGCATGTCATGGCCATCATCTCCCTTTTTTTAGCACTCAATATCCTTGCGTATAGGACGAATATCTCAAGCTCGCTGCATGCCTGCCTGCTCTACCGGGTTATAACAAAGCTTGCCTACCCCGCAAAAACCTTCCATATCTACCACCGCGTTGGGTCTACGGTTTCGAGTGCTCGCCCGCCCAATCCCTTGAAGCCATTGAACTGCGTGGAGCCAGCGAAGGGAAGACCATCATGCCCCAGGAAGAATTCAGGCAACTGGGAACAGAAGAAGCCCTAATCGCTCCTCAGCAAGTCTTCTTCGCTGAGCAGGACGTTTGTCAGATCAACTCGGACATCGTCGGCGATGAATATAATATCCAATACGCGACTGGGTGGGTGGATGGAAAGGAAGTTCGATTGCTGGTTTTGGCGGATACATGGAGGATTGTCGCCCATCCGGACGAGGATGAGATGAAGCAAATAACTGATTTTCTATACGGCGATGGCGAGGCGAAGGTACCGAAGTGGTACATAGATAAAGATAGTTGTCTCTGGCAAGAAGTGGACTGGGACGCTGAGATACAGATTCCACTCTTTTGGTGAAGTCCCTTCTTCCCTTCGATTCTTCCATAGTCTGTATCTCGTTTGTATAAGGAGTTCATTGATCATCATGAGATACCCTCACGCGTATTGTCAAAGCAGTGGCCGAGTGCTCTGACTCGATGGAATGGACATGGTGCTGAGGCCAATCGACAGAGCGTTCCGCGACAAGAATGATGGCTTGGATAGAATGAGGAGGGGGTCGAGTGTTTGCTACTGCTACGCCACGGTCTCAAAAACAGCTTTGCTGACTAGGTGGGCCTTCGACCTCTCTTATCCCTTGTCAATGTGTCGCGAAAAGAGGTTTGTTCATCGCAGTACAAGCCTAGGTCGCCGCCGAAGCCATTGCTTCTCAACAAGTTTCCTGGATGGCACAGCGAAGCCTCTAGACAGTCCGTCTATGACTTGGGGAGGTCAAGCATGATGCATGTGCATGAGTGTTTGAACGTTTGAACCGCGAAGTAAGTAAATGGCCCGCGGTCTTTCCCAAACGCCCATTTAATATTTAGCGCCCATCAACAAAGAACTACTTATTGTGTTGAACTTCATTCTGGCGGCTGGAGGCTTCACTCTCGTTGAGCAATGAACATGGTCGACAAACGCCCCGTGTTGGAACTTCAGTCATAGGCAAGTTGTCTCAGATTCCCTCAATGTTGCACACCTACGCCAGAAGAGATCGTCTTCTCATGCCCCCGATTTACCGCCAGAACTTTACGACTACCTATCTTCATGGTACATCGACAATTCGGGACAATGGTAAGTACTGCTTTTAATGTGCATTCACCGTTCAATTGATGCACTGGTGACAGAATCTTTGTGTTTTTTTGCCGACTCTTAGGGCCTCCTGTAATACTCTTCTCGCTATCGTCCTCCCAACACTCATAGAATGGCCCATTGGCGTCATCAACACAATTTACTCCCTCCAATTCCCAAATCTCGAGCTCCTTTATTTGGGACGCGGGTTTGATGTAACAGGCAGTCACATTGCTTTATCCTCATTTCTCATCGCCCATCCTAAAATCTATGGCTCGCTCGATGTGTCAAAAATAAAATAGGGCCCCCCGCAGAAACGTTTTCAAAAAGTTGTCCCCCGCAGAAAGTCACATTAGTAAGCCGCATTGATTGTCCCCCCGCAGATAGACATACTTGGGACATGTTCCCCGCAGATGGCGGTGTCTGAGTACCGTCCCCCGCAGATAGAAATTGGCGAGCACAATTTTACATGCCCCCCGCAGANTAGGTTAAATGATGCACCTTGTCGGGGTGTTCCCCGCAGATTGATGAGATAACGCACCTACTCGAGGTGCCCCCCGCAGATTATGGGATGTGACGGGCATGAGACAGCTAAGTCAACTGCCCCCCGCAGAAGGAGTGTGACACAGGTGTGACACCATGAAATTCAACGACCCCCCGCAGAAGAGACTTGGAGGGAGTGGTTTTCAGACGTCCCCCGCAGAAGTTGAAAAAAATCATCCGAAAAATCAAGCAAAATTAATAATTAATTTAGATTAGCAGAAACGTAAGCAGACATTGGGTACAAAATGGCTAAATATGGAAGTAGCGGATGGCTATCTTATCAAGCATTCGACGCTGCTTTTCAGGATTTTTGTTGTTACCGACTTCAACCAGCGGTCGCCGGTCCTTTGTCTCAATTTTGGGAGAAGGGTTCTCTGTTGGAATGTCTTGGTTGGGCTCCGGGCTGCGTTGAGCTCACCGTTGTGATGTTATCTACATTTATTTAGTGTTGTACTAAATCTACAACAAATCGACAAGAAACTCGATTACGATCGCGTGAGGGTCCTCCTTTGTTCATAGCACGTGGATGTTCAACACCAGCGGAGGTAGAAGGTGGTTGTGAGGCACTTCGCAGGCTACATTCCGTGGGCGAGCTCGCAATCAGTGAGTTATGGTCACTTTGGTGGTACCAAGGGAGAGAGGGTGGGTGGAGACGGTCTGGGCAAGTCCGAAGCGTAACGACAAGTGCACGCGACTACTGAGACAAATCAGTAGTTTTTGCAAAAGGAACCGAGTAAATCAAGCCAGAACTCACAAAAATATCGTGTTGTTTGGTACAAGGGGGAGACGGTGGGAGAGACGGTCAGGGTAGCTACGGAGCGCGGCAGCAAATGCGCGCATTGGCTAAGATGACCCATAGCTAGTGTTTGCAAAAGAGATTGAAAGAATAAGCAAGAACTCACCAAGTTATTGCATTTTTGCACGGACAAGGGGGAGAGGGGAGGGAGAGATAATCTGGGAGGCCTCGCAGCGCAGCGGTTAGTATATACGTTTGTTGCGAGACCATACTGTTAGTGTTTTCAAAAGAGAACGAGTAATTTGAGCAAGAACTTACAGAGTTATCGCACTGTTAGGGTACCAGGAGGAGAGGGTGGGACGCCCCGAGTCGTAGCGGCGAGTGCAGAAACTTACTACGACAGTCTATCGTGAGTATTCGCAACAGAGAACGAGTAAATCAAGCGAAAACTCACAAAGATATCGCAATTTTCAATGGTACAAGCGGGGAAGGATGGCCAGAGATGATCTGGGAAGCCTCGAAACATGACAGTTAGTATGAGCGTTTGCTACGATAACCTATTGTTAGTTTTTTTCAACAGAGAATAAGTGAATCGAGCGAGAACTTACAAAGTTATTGCACCGTTTAGGTACCAGGAGGAGAGGGTGGGGAGAAACAGTCTGAGACACCCCAAGTTGTAACGGCAAGTGCAGAAGTCTACTACGACAATCTATCATTAGGATCTGCAAGATAGAACGAGTAAATGGAGCCAGAACTCAGAAAGATATCGCGTTTTTGCCGGTACAAGGGGGAGAAGGCGGGTACAGATAGTCTGGGAAGCCTCGGAACGCAGCGGCGAGGGCAGGTATTTGCTGCGTTGACCTATTGCTAGTGTTTTAGAAGAATACAGCAAGAACTCGCCTAGTTATCGCATTTTTTGCGAGTACAAGGGGGAGAGGGTGGGGAGAGACGATTTGGGAAGCTTCGGAGCATGGCGGTTGGTACGGGTGAGTGATACGGTGTCCTATCGTTGATTCATGCGAAAGGAATCGAGTGATTTAGGCCAGAACTCATGGAGTTAGGGCCACTTTTCTGGTACAAGGGGGAGAGTGTGGGGAGAAACGGTCGGAGATGCTCCGGAGCTCGTTGCTGGGGGCAGATGAAGAATACCACTCCCTATCGTCATGATATACAAAAGAGACCGAGTAAATTGAGGGAGTAGCCACAGAGTTATAGTGCCGTTCGTTTGTCGTCGAGGACATTGAGGAGAGTGTTCAAGCTATCAAGCGCTCAAGTCCAAATTAGGCAGGTGATGAATCGGACTGGGATCCCAGTCCGATTCATCACTTTTCGCAAACTTGTCGACGTGTTCCCACTCGCATTCACAAATGCCAATCTCCCCCACTAATTTTGATTGAAGGGGAGGAGGAGGAGGAGACTCCTCAGGCCTCAATACCCCGCAAGTGTGAGAAATATTTCCTTGATAAGATAACTGTCTGCTACTTCTATATTTAGCAACTTTGTACCCAATGTCTGCTTACGTCTCTGCTAAGATAAATTAATTATTAATTTTGCTTGATTTTTCGGATGATTTTTTTCAACTTCTGCGGGGGACGTCTGAAAACCACTCCCTCCAAGTCTCTTCTGCGGGGGGTCGTTGAATTTCATGGTGTCACACCTGTGTCACACTCCTTCTGCGGGGGGCAGTTGACTTAGCTGTCTCATGCCCGTCACATCCCATAATCTGCGGGGGGCACCTTGACAAGGTGCGTCATCTCATCAATCTGCGGGGAGCACCCCGACAAAGTACGCTATCTCACTAATCTGCGGGGGGCATCTCAAATTTTGTTCACAAAATTCTATCTGCGGGGGACCCTACTCAGACATCCCTATCTGCGGGGACCATGTCCCAGGTACGTCTATCTGCGGGGGGACAATCAATGGAACTCACTAACTTGACTTTCAGCGGGGGCCAACTTTTTGGAAAAGTTTCTGCGGGGGGCCCTATTTTATTTTTGACACATCGAGCGAGCCATACAAGAATGCTGTATGTGGAGTCCAGAAGAATTGCTTGATTATCCAGGCCATGACGATACCGAGGCTTTGGTCATAAAATGAAGAGATATGACGCGTCCGTCCAGTTTGAAGGGATGCAGAAGGAGGAACAACATAGCCCAGACTCCAGATAATGCCCCGCCCCAGGAGGTAGACGTGATCGGGGAGAATCAGGGTGAAATCGAAGACCTTTCTATGATTCGGAAAATAGACCGCAAGTGGAACTACTAAATAGCTACCGTGGCAAGTATTGTGCATGGACATACGCGTCGCCAACGAGCGACGTAGTAGTCCGAGGACGACGCCGTACGCGATGCAGTTGGCAAAAGGAAGTGGCTGAGCGCCAAGAAACACATCGTCAGGCAGGCTAAGGTTGCACATGGCTCGGGGCTAGGAACAATGAACGATATGGACTTGCACACCCATGTACACTTGTATCTTTATGATCTGTACACATGAAGAAATAAAACTAGAAGTCGCTCAGCCAATATGAACGATAGAGCGATGATCATGATATGTAATGGAAGCCACAATATTGAAAACCTCGTTTTGGAGGCTGGCCAGAGCCTCACCAGCTTCGCCAGAACCAGTGACATCACCAGCGACTGCTTGTACAGGCTTTTCAAACACATCGTTCAGGTCAACGCCACCTAACTGGCGTGTGACGTAGGCGAACCCTGCCGTGACCAAATGACCCAAACACCGATTCAAAGCGTATTGAGCAACGATTGGGAAGGCGACTTGCGCTACTTGCCACGCTGCGGACATCACAGTATCGGTAGAGGTAGGAATGTTGAGAGCATTCCGCTTGAGTTGATAGTCGGGGTCGGAAGTTAGGTACCTGGGTCGTACTCTAGATGGGGTCATGAATGGAACGGTCAAAAAATGGGACGTACTCGAATTTCCACACTTTGAGAGGCCTATCGTCATCAAGCCGCTTGAGAGTGACCGTGTGGACATCCTCAGGGAGACTGGTATTCACAAAGCGAGGCCGCCCAGTTGGACACCTCAAGCCTTGATCGGATAAGGAAAAGAACACAGGCGGATCTGAGTTGATGGTGACTTCAACATCTGAGCAGGTATCGCAAGCAAGAAGTCGCACAACCACTCCCGTGCCTACACAGTGGGTGTGAGCTAAGGGTTGAACGAATGCTCGACTGATTCAGGAGACGTACCGTAGAAACTGAAGGAAAGACTAGCGTCGGCGCCATGGGCTTCCAGTATATCCACTCCGCACTTGTCATGATATTCTTGGTGCCAATACCTGCTGCACTGAGCTTTACGATAATAGAGGAGACAATATGAGCACTCACCCAGTCTTAGCAAGATGATCGGTCGGTACATCAACGTACTTCACTGGATGCACGTCACTTGCGAGAACAAGGACGAGTTGGGTAATGACTTGAAGGTAGATAGGAAGGCGCATCGTTCGCGAATAGTTTAGCTTTCAGAATTGGCCGTTATCGAGGAAAGGCCCTCTGTCTAATATACCAAGTGAGTCAAGACAAAGAACAAAGCTGAAAGGGAGCAAGAGCCTACAATCTTTGTTCGTATCGGCAGCATTTCTGCGTCGTGCTAAAGCCCCGCCCACTCCTTCAAAGGCCATTGTGCAAGGAGCATGCATACTCAATCATTTCGACGTGCAGACAACGTGCAGAAGTATTCCAAGTTCTTGCCCAATTCTTGCCAAGTTTCCAAGGTCGGCACATATCTTCGAAGTCACCTCAGCAAAAGAGAGACCTAGCAGTCATCCAAATATGATATAGAAGGAAACGAGAATATTATTATAGAGGAAAATGATGCTGTTGGAATTGGAGATTCCTGATTGGTCAAGCGCGCGTCTGTAGCCACATGGTACGATTATCTTATCTTATCCATATCAGGTAACCAGCATATGATTAGATTACAAGTATTTTAGTCAATAGGTAGTGAAACGAAGACCTCGCTCGTTTGCGAGGGTCCCTTCCATACCCGAATCCTTGAGAATAAACTCGGATTTTAACAGATCCGTCCACAATCCACATCTCGATGTGGTCGTACAAATTGGGTACGGAGAAGAGCTTGCCTTCAGTCCCGGGCGTTTACTACTAGCGCTCAGAATGAGGAGGCCCCTATACCTGGACGCACAATACTGTCAGAAAGTCCGCAGAAATCAAGCAGAAATCATTAATAGTTGCGTCTATAGAAGTTACTCTAATCTACTCTACACGTTAAATTTCTACTCCCCTCTGAGCACCCCCCGCCGTTTGTCTCCCTCGCGGGACGAGATTGAGTCGAGGCTATTCGCAGATTTGACGGATTGGAACGGAGTTTGTGCGCTTCCAGACGCGGCATCAATCATCTCAGTACCAATTCGAGACAAGACACGTCTAACACTTGCATCAGATTTGTCCTGAGGCTTTCCAGAGGAACTACGTTTGGTGAATAGATGGGCGACAAGGTAAGTCACCGCGAGTTGAGCAGCTTGCCTCCCCGCCTGCTGTGCGAATACATCGAGCACTGAGCCAGTCAGCTGACCGAGGGATGGTAGGGCGAGGAGATCCAGAATGCTGTCGATACCTTCGTGTTCTGACACTTCCTGGGTGAGGTACCTAGTAGGACGGCTAAACACAAGGTTTCTCGTTTGAGATGAAGAGCTTACTCGAATTTCATGATCTTCAAAATTTTGCCATCATTCAGTCTTCTGACCGTGACAGTGTGTTCGCCGTCTTCAAGGTCGTTCTTTACAAAGACCGGACTACCGGAAGGACAGTGGAATCCTCGGCTCGACAGATCAACGACAATTGCTGGGAGATCGTCGATCTGCAACTCTGCATCCGAGCAGGAATTACAGGTCAGAAAGCGCGCCACAATACCAGAGCCTTCGGAAGTCAAGCACAGAGTTGAAGTAGGAGCCAGAGAACGAAGTGACGGAGTGCTCACCGTGGAAGCGAAACGATACGCTGGCGTTGACGCCATGGGCTTCAATCATATCGACGCCGCATTTTTCATTGTATTCCTTGTGCCAATATCTACACGGTAGAACGACAAGGCGAGTATCAGATCCAACAAGGGTTATCTCGAGGAGTAGTGATGCCACGCACCCTGTTTTAGCCAAATCTTCGGGAAGGACGTCAACGGACCATACGGGCTTGAGCTCGGCTTTGGTTTGGCTGGCGGCCAGAACCGTGAAAGATAAACCGAAAGTCGAAAGCAGCTTGATGAAATTCATTGCGTTCGACTGGTATGACTGTGATCGAGGTTGAAGAAAAGATATCGAATGGTCCATCAATGAGTGGCTCGCTGAAATACTCGCTGAGAACAAAGCAAGGTGCGCCGACATAGTAAGGAGCGGCATCCTCTGATTTTAAAGGTCTTTTAAGAATTAAAAGGTGAGTTCGAAGGTCTTTTTCACAGTCAAGTTGAGATCAACGACCGGTCATGTCTCTTGAGTGCTTTGAGCATCTCCAACGCTCTTGTTGACTTAACCGAGGCTCGGTGAGTCTGAGATATCTGAGGCGAGTAGACATCGCTGTAGCTAGAAGGGGATTCCCTAAAAATAAGTCGATCATCGCCTTCTCGTCCCTCGACGCTGATAAAGGGGTGGCTCCTAATTATAGCTTGAATGGATCCTTTGCGGTGGTCCCTTGGAGGCCCCTGCATTTACAGCTGCCTTGCTTTAACTGTCCTCACAGATGCCACTTGACGTCTTTATCTTCCATTCTTCCCCCACCCCCAGTCAATGGCTCCTCTTCTACTGCTCGCAATATTGTTTGAATTCTTGGTGGGGACACTCGCGAAAATAGCCCCAATCAGGACGGTGGAGGTTCGACCTGAGTCCGTTTCCAAGGCTGGGTGCGTCATATGACCCTCTAAGCTACGGTGTGACGCTTCCTAGCTGACTTTGTGTTCTCGAAGGTACTGGCAGAAGGAATACCATGAGCGGTGTGGCGTAGACATGATTGAAGCTCATGGGGCGAACGCTGCCTTGTCCTTCAAATTCTACGGTTTGTTCAAGTCGTTTCTTGGTGGCTGTAAGCATATCTAACATATCCTTAAGGCAGCGGGATCGTTGCTCGCCTCTTATCGTGCGAGGCATGCTCGGACATCGCAATCCAGATTGACAAGGAAACTCCAATTACGATCGACCTCTCCGACAATGGCTTCAAGTGCCCGACAAGCGGTCCGACCTTCGTGAAGACCGATCTCAAGGAGGGAAGCCATGTTATAACCATAAAGCGCTTGGAAGAGAACAAGTCCCTCAAGTTCATGAAATTCGAGTGAGTCCGATTTGAATGCCACAAGCTGGATAATACTGATCCATTACTTACCTACAACCTAGATATCTCACTTCGCAGCCAGAAAAGAGCAAAGTGGCGACTGGCTCTGACGGAGAGTCATTCCAGGTTCCTTTCTCTACCGAAGAGGCTGCAGATGCTGCAGGTGGTGTTGCCAAATCTGCAGCTGTAGGCGTTGCCAAGTTTGCTGCGAAACAGGCTGCAAGGATTGCGGTCAGCTACGCCGTAATGACAGGCTTAAAGCTCGCTGCAAAGGTTGTCATTGACCAAGTCGCTGGCCCTAGTGTAGGAGATGCATTAGTGGATGGCGTCAGCGATTCTGCCTCCAGTGACGGATTCTGGGGGCCCTCTGATGATCCTGGCGTTGCAGATGTTAGAAGCGACTGGTGGGATGCTGGGGCCACAGACAGCGGCGTGTCAGCCTGGCCAGATGATATAGCTGATGGAAGTGGGGACGATGGTGGAGACATCTTGGACATCATGATTGATATCCTTGACGTTGCTAGTGGTATTTTTGGGCTGTTCAATTAATTCCACAATTGGAATGGCCAATAATGTACATGTTTACTCACTTTCATCTTTGAATACGATTAAGCGAGATCCCCACCACCTCTCGTGCACGGTAGCCCCTACAAGCACGTAAGCCATTTTCAATGCGTTGTGCTTTGACTTTGCTGGCACAACATTCAACATTGAGCTCACTCTTCATTTACAAGTCGTTCAGCCGAGTTGGGATTATGATTGTAAGGGTACATATTGAGTTGAGGTTCTCTTGTCATGCCCACGCATCTTCAGTTGCCATAACTCAGATATTAAAGGTACAACGCAACCCGCAGTGATCGCTCCAGGGCCAAGGTCTGCCATCACCAATGAGGCCAGGAGAGATGACTTCAATCGCATGAGGTTCAATCGCATGAGGTTGAATTGTACGCGACTGCGCTGGGTTCGATATGACGACCTTGTCCAACCGCCCACCCTTCCTTTTCTTCTTCGTCTCGTCTTCATCAAACTTGAAGCCGCCCATCCACGTAGCTCCATCAGCATCCCCGCGTAGCAAAGTCCACACATCGAGGAGCTGGTTTGCTTCGATTAACTTGTGGTCTTCAGGGTATATTGCATTAAAATCGCCCGCAATCATCCCACCCATGGTCGTATCAGCTCTCTGCAGGAGAGAAGCGAGGATTTGCATCTCCAAGAGACGCCTGAAATGGAAGGAGAGGGAATCGAGGTGCACATTGATAAATCGCAATGTTTCAGGAGGAACGGCTGGGTGAGTGATGTCTACGCAGAGGGCATCTCTCCTAAACCTGCTGGGCAGTGTCACGCGGAAGACGTCGTCGACAGCCAGCTTTTCACGTGGCCCATATGGACGCGAGGGACCAAACCTTTCATTGGATAGCAGCGTCATAGTTGTGAAAGGTACGTTCCTAAACGACGCGTCGTCCTCAGCATCGGTTGTCAAATAACGAGCGCGTACTCTCTCGTCGTCGAGGAGAGCTTGCCGAATACCGGGCGTGACTTCTTGGAAGAAAATCATGTCGGAGACCCTAGGTGCCTTCAGGATATGATCGAGGATAAGCTTGGATCGAACGACAGTGGTGCTTGACATGGAAGCTTGGAGATTCCAAGATGTGAGCGTAAGTGACTGGGGCTCAACCACATAAGCAGGTTCTGGATGACATCCAGAAAACGGTTTCACATGGATGGGCTCCCAGCGTTTTGTGCCGTTTTTGAAAATGGAGAGAGCTCGAGGGTGTTTGACTGCTTCGATGAAGCCCATGGTGGGCAGCGAAGTGGTTCTGATAGGAGGTGCCCGGATGAGTCAACTTCGGATTCCTGAAGTGCCCGCTAAAGGCATTAGGGGTGCAAACGCCGACGAAGGTTTAATTGCATGGGATGGTGCTAGTGTACCATATACCATACTCAGCGAACACCACAACTGTTCTCGAGCACAATTCATCAAATGCTCGTCGCTTTTGCCTCAGTTACCACCGAAATGTAGAATATCCACTGATGTGAGAAGGTGACCTGAGTACTGGCAAGTAAAATCACATTGAGTGAGCGAATCGCATCAAAGAGCAAGCAACATACCTTCAACCCCACAACATGTTCACCATCCATCCACACACCACCATAATGAAAGTGCTCCTCGCTCTGGTAGCAGACATAAGGCATTTCAGGTACTTCCTCGGCAAATGGAAGCCCTGCAGCCGAGCTGTAAACCACACGGGGTGACCGAGGGAGAAAGCTGGGGGTTTTCCACCAAAATGGCAGAGGCACCGTCCATTCGGTAGATGGGTCCTGGGACATTTTGCTCGTCCATTTCTTCACATGATACAGGTTGAAATCATAGAGTATAAATGGGACGTTCCGAAAGCTTGAGGGCGGGGGAGAGAGGACCATACGCTGTCCATGATGACGCATCGACCACTGAATGTTAAGATCGGCCGCTGGGATCCATCGTACGATGTTTGGGGCCCATTCACTATATGATAGCGTAGGACGTTGTTCCCCGTCCGCCGTCTGGACTACCCGTAAACTTTCGGCGGCGACAAGAAGGCCATTGCGTCTAGATACGAAGATGAACGTGGATCCCTTGACAATGACGGCGAAGGTTATTAAAGTTTTCTCTGGATCGTCTCGTACTGTAGGGGATGGGACTGAATGGTGTGATTGCATTGCCTGCAATGGGCTTGGTTCACCATGGATGTGCACGACTGTGAAAGCACAGTCTCTATCAGGACTAAACCCATCTTGAACCACCAATGGGAACGAAAGGGACCCGATGTGTCTTGGTACGGGTTTAATATCCCAAATCTCGAGAGCGTCAGGGCGTCCCAGGAGGAGAGTTGTCAGAGAGATGAAGTGTAGACCTGAACGAGGGCCTTGAAATGGATGATTCTATGAGGTCGTGAGTTTTGTATCCGGTGATTTGGAGGATATTATCGTACTAGGGTAATCGTCCCCGTCATCCAATTCAAGACGACTAGTCGATCAGTGTCAGCGTTGTGCCGGCTACCAAATTCATAAAAAAGTGCTACGTGTGCACCAAGGACGCTGGAGGAGACAAACGCGGCACCACGATGTGCAATAGTTTCAAGATGCGGAGTGGGGGCTTGAGGATGAGGGAGGCCAGTGGTAAGTTGGACGAAATGAACTACCGACTGGGAGGTGAAATCTACCATCGATTCGTCGGCACTAATGGCGTGTTAGTATAATCAGTCTCCCCTTCGAAGTGGTAGGACATACGTGGTCACGACAACGAGGAGGTCGCTTTCATGGAAAGCAACACAAGTACCACAGATCCTCCCATATTCATCCTCCGGTATCCAATCCTTCCATGCAAACCGTTGTTGTCCCTCCGAAAGCAGCGCGTATTTCAAGCTTGACGCGGGTGGATGGTTCGTATGAAGGAAAGAGTCCTCGGGAGCGCGACCAAGCTCAAGAACACCACTCCTCAAACCATGAAGGTTTCCATGTCTGAATGTAAGGTCTATCGTCTCGCGAGTATTGGGTTGGAGTGTCGCCCAAGCATTCTCCCGCCGACGAAGGAGTTCAAGCTTATCCTTCAGTGATGTTTCCGTGGCGAGTCTGCCATGGCCGCCGTCGCCGAGGAATTCACTAGCGAGAACATGAGCACCAGCAAAGTGGGCTTCAATTATGTATTGAAGCGCGATATCTGATGATGCTAGATCGCGAAAATATCGACAAGAGTGGGTGAGGGCGAGGAGATCTGGGAGTTGAGCGAATTGTAGCACACTCTTGATAACTTCCCATGGAATGTGTTGTAGCCGTCCTGTCATATAGATAGCGTCAGAAGAGTGTCACTTTCGAGCAAAGAAGGATTACAGACCGAGGGGTTGGGATGACATGGCGATGGGAATGTTCAACAGTCAGAAAGGAACTGATCGCACTGCCACCAACTTTCGAAGGTGACCCTGACTTTGCCCAATCTACTCTGCCATCTCACGGACACTCCGTCTCGATTTATATTTCGGTTGTGTCATCACAATAAGAGGCCGCATCTGACCAGTCGCCAAATTCGTCGGTAGGGGTTTCCGAAACGTCGTCGCAGGACTCATCGTCATAGGATTTATCCGAACCAGAGTCCCAACACTCTCCATCCCAATTCACTTCAACGAGCTCTGCCAGCTCGTTCATGTCGACTTCTCGCTTCATGGTGCAACACTCGACGGAAAGCGTTTCAACTGGCTTCTTTAAAGCGAGTCGATCTGTTAACAAACCTGATAACGCGTCAAGGAACTCTTCATCTATAGTGCAGTTTTTCAGGAGAATGGTTCGTAGCTGCGGTAATGGTGCCGGTCTTTGGTAGTTCCCTTTTAAGCCCGCGAATACCCCCGGAGAAGATTCGACCAAGTTGAGGACTTCCACTCCTTCATAACGATGGAGGAAAAGGGATTGATCCAAGTTCCATTCAATAGGGAACCCTCGAAGACTTAAACCGGTGAAGTTGATAAGAGGAAGCGCATGGCAAAGTTGTGAAAATAGGGCGAAAAGATCCATGCCTTCTTCTTCTGAAGAAAGTGAAATTGAGATATGAGGAAATGAAGACGGGTGGTCTGTGAACATGGCTATGACAAAAGAACCAGGCGCCAAAGCGAGCGAAAGTTGCGTAACGGACGAGGTCGCCTTGCCTGCCAATTTCGCGCAGAAAGTTGTTAGGCCCGTGAATTCTGATTCATCTTCGTCGAGGAAGGCATCGCAAGCGTAGCCGACGGTGGAAGAGGCAGGATAGCCGAGGAAGTTGAAAAGGGAAGAGCTTTTCATGTCACTTGAAGATATTGACAAATTGGTCAAGAAGGGTAATGAGATTTCGGTAAGGTCTGCGTCAATGACGAGTCTAGAGAACTCTAGTCGTTCCAAGCGAGGTGTATTTTGGAGTGACGGGATGAAGATGGACGAGGGTAAATTTGAGGTGATACTTGGATGGAGGATAAGGCTTGTCAACTGTCCAAGATGCGGTAGACTTGATAGCAAAACGGTGTTGAACAGATGCAGAGTGCGCAGCCGAGGCGCGCCCTGACTGAACGCATTGCTGGGGAAAATGGGGCGTTGGCCGTAGGGGTAGAAAGAGCATAGGGAGAAATGGACCAGCTCGGATGCATTCTCCTTGCCGATCGCTTCCATGAAACTCCGTGGAATACTCCAACCGTAGACATTCAGCGTCAGACTGTGTATCCTATTCCAATGAGGCACCAGACCTTGATAGAGGTAGTGCGAAGACAATGAACGAAGGTCCACGTCCAGTGGGAAGGACTCCGAGCGACGCAGCAATTCCTCGAGGGTCTCGCTATCTTGTGGACGGTGCTTGTCCCGAAAGCGAAGGCCACTCCAGAAACGTGGGGTATTGGAAACGCGTCGCCAGTGCGTGCAAACGGCTGTCACATTCAGCCAGCTTGCTCGATACCGCGGTATGTGAGACTTCCAAACAGGCCACACGCGCTCCCAGAAGGCTTCTCTTGCTTGGACGAAGATTTCACAAAGAATTTCATCGGGTAGTTGCGAAATCGGGCTAGACATACAGTTACTCTCCGGCTCGGACTATATCGACGCGCAGGGATTCAGGCTTATCGTAAGCCTTATGCCATGTACCTGAGGATGGGAGTCATGGTATGAGAAAAGATGATAGAAAAAGTACGACGATGAAATTCAGGCAGAAACGACGCACCCAGGGAAGATCCAGATTCACTCTTGATACTCTCTTGATTAATTGATTGACCACACACGTGCATGTCACGCTCTGGTCACTTGCCGAGTTCAGGTAAACACGATCGGCCCCTCGTTCCCCGCCTTTGGGCCTTGGGCACCTCACCTCCTGCGTGAACCTTCCAATACCCTGGGGCATCATTTGGGTCAACTACGGACGGGGTCTCGCTGCTCATCACGACCGCAAGGGAGACGGAGATGGATGGGGGATGCCCCCNACCATGACAAGGAGCAACTTGAGTTCCAAGTTTCGTTGTGAGTACTTTCTTTCCTTCTCCCCACCATCATCCTTTATCTTTCTGCCTTTTGACGCCATCATCTTGCACTCACCACGATATAACTACGATGCCGCGTCCGTCCGTTCAACAAGACCTAATGGTCGTATGAACCCATGCCATCAAAGGCAATGAACTCTGTCTTCGTATTGATTGCGCAAGGTTCTCTTCTCATCACGAATGTTTCCAACTTTCATCTTACCGCAGGATATTCCGAACAGGATTTATCCCGCTAGCCACGACTTCTCGCCCAAGTGCAAGAAACCTTCGAAACAGTTGAAAATGCAAGACATGTATACAGAATAGCCTTTGTAATAACTTACATACAAAACGTACAGCAACATAAACAATACAATGATTCGGTAGGACCGCAGAAAGCCACTGACCCCCAAGCTGTTTCTTTGGAACACAGAAACATCTCCGGGGTTTCAAAGAATGAGAAGAGCCGAGCGCGTCTCCTGGGGTACATGATCTGGAGGGGAAGAGTGTGGATGCCATGATAGAGGACGTAGTCCTCGACTCCTCGCAGCGGCAGCGCGGCGGACCCCATCTCGGACTCCAAAAGGAACGGCTCATAAATAGAGCAAATACTCCTTCCATGCGCAAGCTACTATCCTCGCAACTGCAGCGCATCACCATCACTGATTCCTCTTCCGAACCAAACTCTTCTTCGCTCCATTGGCGTTGAAGTTCACACCGTTGCCGATGCCCCAAGCGCGTAGCTTTTGCATGATCCTGCTCGTGTGGCTAGGCCGGGAACGAGCGACGATGGGATTAGATGTCGAGGTCGACGGAGATGAACCGTTCCCAGGAACAGCACGTCGCTTGAGGTGACACTGACTGTTGTAGACGGAGTTGGATGAGGAGACACCGCCCGATGTTGATGGAGAGTTGGGATCTTGGTTTCCCGTCGAGGAGGATTGCGACGGAGATGGAGTTGCAGACGAGGTAGGAGAAGAGGGTGAGTTGGACGAGTTGTTGTTGTTGCCGTTTCCGCCGTCATTTGAGGGCGCAGGATCACTGACAAAGGCTGCAATTCGAGGGCCGGGGAACGTGTACCTAGCGTCGACATCGAAAGTCTGGGAAACATAAGAAACCCGAAGGAGAAATGAATAAGACGAGACGTACACCAGGGAAGAAGATGCCAGGATCATCATCACTGTAGCCACCAGGGAAGCTCACTAGCTCTTCGTTGCTGGGCTGACCAGTACCATTTCCGCCGATGATCAATTGCGTGCATGACGGATAGAATTCAGCACCACCGCGCCGGGTTGCTAGATGAAGGGCAATAATTTCGTGGCGGATGAGGTAGTTGCCTGGGGCGATATTGTGAGGAATAGTGACAATGGCAGTAGTGCCGCTCACTGAACACAAACGTGAATACATATCACAATCCCAGCAGAAAGGTCAACTTACTGAGATCAACCTGCGCCCATGCTCTATCCCCACTCGTCTTTCTTCCAATCTGCTGAATCTTGAACCACCTGGCCTTGGTCGCATCAAACGTCTCACACCCCTCATCCCCACAATTGGCCATGTACGTCAACATCGGACCGGTACTATGAGGCCAAAAACTCATGTCCCCTCCGCGCCAATCGAACTCTATCGTTGAACCTGGGTTGGCACGAATCGACTGCGCCGCGAATTGAGTGTTATGATTGCGCGTGGGTCCACAGAGCGTGTCTGCATTCATTGCGCCTTTGACGGGCTCGACTGTGGTAATTTGACGAGTAGCAGCGGGGTTTGGAGGGGCGCCAGGCATGTTCTGGCGGTAAGTTGTTCCATCGAGAGTGACGATAGCCACGACTCCGTGGGCTGCGGTGAATGATGGAAGGAAGGAGAGATATAGCAGCGGCAGCGAAATCAAAGGCGTAAACATCGTTATTTGAGGCGTGTAGTATACGTGCGTTTATCTATAGCAGGGGTCGTCAGAAAAATGTGTTCGACCAGCGATGAACGAAAACGAAGAAGTAAGCAAGTAGAAAACGCACTGGATCGTGATTGCCTCCGTCTTTTATTCGCTATTGCCTCACCGCCTACCGAAGGCTAGCAGTAGAGAACAATGGGGCCAAGTCGTTTGCGGCCAACGAGACCCTTTTTGTATTTTTTTTCTTCGGCCAGGCATTGTCCTCGAGGCTCACAATAACCTCGCACATGATCGATCAATTCCGGGGTGAAACCCACAGCGCCCGGACGAGTTGATCTTGGTCCCGACGCTATGAGATGATGAACAGAGTTGTTGGTGGACTCAAGGATGGAGCAAAGACTTGATTCCGTTCGCTCCGGGATGGTGATCGCGACGACGCCGCTATTCGGTTCTCCAGCGTCTCACTATTGTTTGTACGCCAAAGGACTTTGTAGACGGTGTACAAACAAGGTGGCAATGCGGCTCAGGCGTGCTCCTACCTTATGTAAGCCCATTCGTCCAATGCTCCGTGCACGTACGCCAAAACCAACTGAATTCGTGACATTTGAGCCTGAGTGACCAGAGTAACAATCAGAGAAATGCAAGTTACTGGCAGAAATGTCGGAGATTTTAGGCGCCCCTTATTAAGATAGGGTATGATTATCTGGCATTATGTTCCTTATCAGGAACCGTGAGATAGCTTGCTATCTTATCATTAGACCTAATCTGCATTCGCATCTAATCAGGACGTCGCATCCGATCACAAGCGCCCTTTTCCCCGATACACCCAACACCACAGCGAAAGCGCGACATGTCCACACAAAGTACGTGTTTTCACATTCACGAAGGTGGAATCTGATACTTTTCTATTGACTCGTGTAGATTCCACTCTTCTAAGGAGAGAGAGGCGCTTTCTCTTGTCACTGTCCCCCTCCCAGTGCCCAATTTGCAAGCGCAACAATTTCAAGAGTTCGGCTGGTTTGAAGAGCCATTTTGCGGCTTGTGAACGGAGAGAAATAGAACACAGGAACTGGGAGAAGGCACGCGAGGCGCGACAGATAGCCAATGCGGCCGGCACCCCCTCGGTTTTACCCCAGGGTCCTCCCAGTAAGTTTGTGTTCGACTTTACTTAATGTATTGACATACTCGTTATCGTTTTAGAATATCGCTCGTCCCTCGAATACGCTTTAAGACCTCCTACTGAGAGGAGAAGGCCCCCGTCGCCCGTCAAAACCAAGACAAGATCCCCTTCTCCCCCAACACCCGCCCTCCCACCAATTGTATCCGAACAATAGGGACGTTCAAAGTTCGGGTAACKANCGTTCCCCCCTTACCCGTA
>JAPEVF010000849.1:0-19299 GCA_029747585.1 Pleurotus djamor | reverse complement strand
CGGAGACCTCACTAAGCCATTCAATCGGTAGTAGCGACGGGCGGTGTGTACAAAGGGCAGGGACGTAATCAACGCGAGCTGATGACTCACGCTTACTAGGTATTCCTCGTTGAAGAGCAATAATTGCAATGCTCTATCCCCAGCACGACAGAGTTTCACAAGATTACCCAGACCTTCCGGCCAAGGAAAAAAACTCGCTGTGGCCAGCGAATACAGACCGGTGGACGTCGACATGGCCTAGTGGATAACGAGCGTTTTGTTGTGAAGCCTGAACAGGACCGTGACGACCACTTTCATGATTGGGCGCTTCTTACGCGTTCGCCCCTAACCCTAACCCTCAACTCCTCACCCCCTCGACAACTATGGTGCACACTGACTCTGACGACGACGTCGACGATGTCGAATACGACATGGAGGAGGAACAAGAACAGGACTTGGAAGACGAGGGCTTACTCGACGGGATAGAGGTCGCAGACGACGCGACTGAGGATGGGGAAGAGGTGCTTTCCCGTCGCTAAAGACAGCTTTCATTCTTACTCGCGCGCAAGGACTCTGCATCTGACGACTCGGACGACGCCTCGGACGATGACGACGAAGATGCTTCAGAGCCTTCAATGGATCCGGCGATGCTGCTGGACTTCGAGCTAGCCTCGGGCCTGCACGATGACCTCCACAGTCAAGATGCCCTCGGTGTTCCACCTTCAACCGTCCCTCCGTCGTCTCATACCTCATCGCAACCCAGTAAACGTGAGTTTTTTGCTTTGGTTAACTCCAAAATCGCGTACTTATACCTAACATTGCTCTGGTATTCAAGCACCTTCACCCGTACCTGCTCCCTCCAAGAGACTCGTGGTTTCCATAGAGGACGATCGCAGAAGAGCTCTTCGTATCCCTCTCTGGCCAGGAGTCAAAGCACCCCGTACATTCACCGTGGAAGCTATATGTGCTCTTCCTCACCCAGTCCCTACCCACTCTCTCGCGTCGACTCCATGCGTGACACACTTACTCACAGGCTCGGATGACGGTTACATTCGTGATTACGATGTCTTTTCTGCCCTTAATGGCAAGACGTTTCTCTCAGCACCACAGAGGCATCATGCCGGTGTAGTCGAAGGTATCTTGAAGGCTGGTCAGCTTCGATTTTGGTGGGAGAACCCCGCAAATATCCGACCAGCAAACGGCGTTCAGTCTGAAGATGATCACGCTTTGGCACCAGCTCTTAGTCTAGCTATCCACTCCGACGCTATATGGGCCCTCGCAGGGACAGATGTAAGGACACTCGTCGTCCCAACATACCCTTCCTCACATCCTTTGCCAGGTTGGAAACATCAACCTTTTTACTGTGAGACACGAGCCAGGACGCTTATGCCATGTTTTCACTGGTGGTCATCGTAATCGCGTCTCCGCACTCTCACTGGATCACGATGAAAAATCCCTTTTCAGTGTTGGTTGGGATGCTGAGGCTTTGGTGCGAATTTCAATCCTGTACTCCTCGTTATCACCTCACCCAACTGCAAACCATTATTCAACAGCAATGGGACCTGAATACGGGTCAAATTGTACGCAATTTCAACGCCCATTCCGCTCAACTCTCCGGAATCGCGGTGCGACCCACTGCAGCGGTGTATCACGCAGATGGCTCTCCTGTCGTTGTTCGCCACGACATAGAGCCCGCAAATGCTTTCCTTGCGACTCAAGATGACAACAAGGACATGATAGTTGACCAAAAACCCATTACTTCCGCGCCACCTCCTTCATCCATACCGCAGGGTCAACCCGCAGTCCCNAGACCCCCCTCCCGACCAAACCGACGCGAAATCCGAAGCCTCATACGATCCCTTGTTCGATGACGATCCTCTCTTCAACGAAGATGTACCTGACCGCGCCGCAGAAACGCCTGAAGACACTAAACCGATGACCCTGCTGAAACCCGGCGAGAGTTTGCAACCCAAGCAACCACCCAGAGCTGCTGCAGCTCCGAGAAATGCTCCGCCCCTTTTAGAGCGCACAAACTACACTTCTTTCTCCCCGGACATTTTGATGACCGTTTATATTGACGGTCAGATAATATTGTGGGATAAACGGGCGCATACCCCTGGGACTGGCGTCGGTCGACTTTGGATGAGTGAGAGAACACCCCCATGGTGCCTTTCGGTTCGTGGTTGCATCTCCTTTGTTAACCTTGTATTTGTGACCGAAACATTTTCTTGTGATCAGGCTTGTTGGTCAGCTGATGGAAGTCAAATTTATGCTGGGCGGAGAAACGAAACCATCGATATTTGGGACGTCCGACAGCTAGGCTTGTCTTCTGACAACCCAAAATTGCTGAAGACTTTGCGGAATCCTCCAAGTTCTGGTCCCGTTTCGAGTGTTGCATCGTTCCCTGATGGTCGACATATCGCTTGGTACGATGTTTCGAGCTGGTATGTTCGACAGCTTGCTGATCTTTTGTTATAGTGCTTCGGTTGACAATCTACGGCTTTGGAACGTCGCTGAGGCGAACGAACCCGATGCTTCGGGGAAGATGAAGAGTGGTGTTCAATTTAAGATCATCCCAGGTCATCATGGCGGTACCATCTCGCAAATGCGTAAGTCCTTCCCATCTATTACTCGGTCGTATATTGGTTGATCACCTTCACAACGTAGTCGTCGACCCTGGCGCCCGATTTCTTGTTAGTGCAAGTAGTAATCGCGGTTGGCCTTACGGAGATTCCACACGGACGGTTTTCGTACATGAAATTAAGCACTTCAAGTAGGTGGGATGAGTAGTTTGCTATAGCCGTTTCGAATTTTCTTCTGTCGTTCCATGGACCTGTCCAAGCATGATTAGCAACGAGCAGGTACTCCCCTCTGATTCGGCGCTAAACCCTTGCTTCCACTAGAGACAGAACGAAGACCAGACGCCACGGTCTAGTCTCTCTCATGTACATGTCTTCGCCGCGACGTTCGGGTTGCCTTTTGTCCAACCATGGCCCCTGTAACTCAGATGATACACAGTGGACCCGGAAGTGGCTTCAGCCCCATCAACCTTCGAGCACGTACAGCCCCCCTTCCAAGAACGCTGGGTGACGCGCCCTCGTCTACAAGACGTAGAAACTCTTCTTTGTAGTTCGAACAGAGGATTTTGCACTTTGTCCACGATGTCTTGCGACAAGATATGACGATACCCCAGATAAAGGCGAAGGAAGAAGGTACGTCAGGGATGCGTCAACGATATCTCGTTGACCCATGGTGTTAGTTAGTCTGATGACCCTCAACAAATAGGATGATGGTGGTGATGATGCTGTAGACGGCGCTGAACATGTACGTGACGTTTCAACATGACGGCTAATCATAATCTTTGGAAGGCCTTATGGGGCGAGGTTCTTACGTTCTTCCTTCCTGGAATGTGGATCGAGCTGGTGAGGTAAATGTGATCATTTTATACTTACTAGTATGGTCAGATGGGCTGACCCGAATTTGAAATGAAACCTTCGATTGCCATGTCGCGCGCAACAGCCCGAAGACACGATCAGTGACTATTTACGTAAAGACGTCGATGACCATTCAATATTCAATATTCACCAACGAGCCTCTATCCTTATTGTGGACCAGTTTCACCACGCGTGAGGGTTTCCCTGGGATACCCCGGTTTCGTCTGATTTACTTCTTGAATCGTTTAGCCGAAGGTTCAGCGCGCGGTCCTGAGACTTCGGGCATAATACGAATAGCGCGATATTATGACTCCAGCCATCGAAGGCTTGAACTTCGCATGATCGTCTCCTCATCGGTCTTTTCCTTCCTCCTTGCGGTCACCTATTGAGCCCGAGTCTCCAAGTTCAGCATGTACCAACGTTCTCACGGCGGTTCTGACGCGAACGGTGCGTCTACTTCTTTTCGCGGAGGGCCTGCATTTTCTCCTCAACAACGCTCCGCCACCTCAATATCGAACGAGTCTCTTTGGTCACCCTCACCCCTGCCCATCCCAATGACAGCGCATTTTCCTTGTCTCCTCTTCGCATCATCGCAGACTTCCCATTCCACTGCTCTCACTCCTTTTTCCGCTAGACACGGGCTTGTTCTTCTCACCCCGCGCTGTGGGCCATGCTTATTTCCTCCGATGGTCTCACACAGACGATACCGATATATGTCTCTCTGAGACGAAAGGTCACGGTAGTCCATGCTTTTCCGTTTCCGTTGACACCTCGGGACTATCCAGGTTCTCGGCACCCTGAGAGTATCCGCCTCGCACTTAGAAGACTCCAGCCATCTCTCACGTCACAACTGGTTAAATAATTGCAAACGATGCTGAGGTTCTCCAATACATGGGCATCTCCGACCAACTCTATGCCTATACGTTCCTGGGATGACCTTGGGCGGTTGAGTACATTGCGGCGTTGAGTGAACATCCATATGGATGGTGGGGCCACGTCGGTCGGGTCTTGTGCCTTACTGCTGCGATGACGCCCAAGCCATTTGTCTCTTGACAAGCAGCGAAACGACACCGTGTATCACATGAAATGACTCAGGCTTGGAGCATCGATTTGGCTCCCCCTCGACTCACTTCCAAGTTCGCCAACATTGTATCCAAGCCTCACGCCGTCGGATCCACATGGTCAGCACTGGTTCTGGACCCATATATTCGAAAGCGAATGCTTCAAAATGACACGAATGGCACATACCTCCTTGTAATTGATTCAATTGCCATTGATTATACTTATCCTGCATGGAGGTATGGACTCTCCGGAAGCCTTGCTCTCACCCTATTTGAACTTCTTTGCCACAGTTTCAGCTTAATGCCTCGAGGCCACCCCGGAGACCGCCCAGTACCCGCCCGCAGCATTCCCTAGATATATCACCCGACTTTGGCTCTCTCAGCACGGTAGGTCCACCTTGGGTCCGCCACCCTTTTATCCCCAAACACAGAGCTTCTCTTCATACACAAATCAACCCAGATCGACAACAAACTGATTTTGATCATCTAGCAACTTGTGCTTTCCTCGGGGTAACCACGATGAACAAGTATAGTGATATTACACAGTTAGCGTCATTCAGCCCAAACAATCTAACCGCGTACGTCGTCGCAAGTTCGCAGGCACGCCATAGTGGATCATGCTCCGGGAGAGTTGAATGACTCTACTATCTTGGAGCTCATCTCATCTACTCAAAGGGTAGTTATTTACCCGTTCAACCGTGGTACGTTAAATTGGCTGATTTCGCGGACTACCTCCCGCTGACGACGCCCTTCTCCTACATAGAATCGTATGCCATCGTGATGAACCTCAATATCAGCTTTTCTTTTCTCCTCCACGCACCTACCTTCATAACTGCTACACTTATTGCCGAGTTTTTTCGTGATGCTTCGTGTTCAGCACCAGGGGGACACGATAAGTACTCTTGGTCCTGCAAGTATGGCGGGGGATATTGCATCATGTACCTGTGCTATAGGTCCTCCTCTGCTCATCAACCAGTGCGGCATACGTTCCATTGGACTCGGACCCATGGCTTCTGTGGGGCTTAGCGGGTGATCTCTGCCTCTCGTGCGCAACCGGCTTCTTCTTGGCTTCTTCAATTCTCAATATCTGGCAGAGCCCTCTAATCCTTATCAATAGAGCGGTTGCCGGGGCTAAACTTCATCAAACATCTATCTCGTGTTCCCTGGGGACTGCTCCTAGCCCTGGTAGAGTGATTGTATGATGCATCCACAATCGCCCTGAGTCATCAATCTCACGACCTCTTCGGACCCCATTGCGTCCTATATAGAACTCCCATACATACCCTGATGGTCTTAGTGTGAGTCTTTTCACACTCCTGTAATACAGCTTAATACCTAACATGATGCAATATAGTATCGTGATCGTAGAACACGCAACTACATATCCTTGCGAACACCGCCGTACCCGAACTGTGACACTTCGAAATTGGGGAATCACTGAGGGACGTTTTAGAGAACACTTGTACTCAGGACCAAAAACAATCATTACCGACCACGGGAATCGTTACTAGCATCGTTTCAAGAGTCTCCTTCCTTCCTTCTTCGACCGGGGAAAAAGTGATGTCCTCCAAATTGCCTCCAAATGACGCCTAGGTCAACCAGTTTCCAAGAACGCGTGTTCGCGAACTAAAATAGACCAAAGTATGTCAAGCCACACGTCTCACGACCCATATACTTTACTTCCCAATCACTTGCGCATAGGACCATAAAGTACTGGTACCTAACGGCGTGTCCGTACTATCTGTGGTGCCTATGGCAGTTTCGGACACTCTTGGTTTCTAAATCATCCTGTATGGTCTTCCAGCAACTTGAAACTTACACGCTACCCCAGTAACTGGCACTTGGGACCCTGGTCTTGTCTCCTCCCAGCGGTGGCTTTCCTCGCCAGAGTGTGTTCTCTCGTGTGGGCCGAACATCCGGACTGTGTAGTTACCTCCATCGGACTCACGTCTTTATCCTCTCGTCGTTTGTGGTCTCCCAGGTAGATCTGTGTGCTTGACGAATGGTTTCCACATTTATATCTCAGATTCCAACCCTTTTTTATCCTCGTCTCGCAGCATGCTCCCTGAAGAATAGGCTCACTCGATCGATGTCCTTCTTATTGGTCTTTCAATGTCCACGCTCATGCTTTTTGTTTGACACCCGACAGGTCCCATACGTGAGCACCCGTTCCGCAGCTCTTCAATGGCAACGTAATGTTCGGTCAATTCCTTCATCAGACCTTAGGTAGGCTTCCCACACTATGTACCATACGACATTCAACCTTGCTTTGTACACGAGATCGCTCTCTTCACTACAGCCCGGCAAACATTGAGCACTCCGGGTTGGTCCGTCGCTTTCTCGCACTTATAATAAAGTTATAACATAGGCCTCTTCAAAAACTGTGGACGTTCCATCTTCCACCTTTTGATGCACCCCTACCTCTTTTTACTCTTCGAGTATGACCTTCCGCTCTGGAACACACCATTGTACGTTGTCAATGTGATTCCCCTTCTAGCCTACTGAACCTATGTCTATGTAGCATATCCTCCTTCGACTTGGACCGTTGAGAACACTGTCACTTGGTTCCCGTATGAACCGAGTATTCTTTCGTCGATAGTCTTTTCAAAGGACTTCAGCGCACTTCAGCGACTTGGAGGTACAAAAAGCCTTCTCCGTGGGCTCAATACCTCTGAAGATGGCCTTCGCTGCCTACTCCAAGATCGAGCTGACTCAGACCCTTCTGGTAACCTTTACTATGGATGAAGCCGTTCTCGTTGTTGAAAGATCAACGCAGTCGCTGAAGAGTTCGCCCTACGTCGTCGTCATTTTGGTCGTCCAGCTGTCAAATGTGGTACTGGTACCTCTGGCCATGTCTCAGGTTTCAGCAATTACCCCCTGGTACGTATTCCAACTTTGATGAAA
This sequence comes from Pleurotus djamor, assembly GCA_029747585.1. Lineage (NCBI taxonomy): Eukaryota > Fungi > Basidiomycota > Agaricomycetes > Agaricales > Pleurotaceae > Pleurotus > Pleurotus djamor. Next base: position 11,921 of record JAPEVF010000849.1, on the reverse strand, counting down.
AAATAATGACCTCGATTTTAACCTCGAAGCTTCTCTATAGTTATGTCTCTTCTTCATCAGTGTCTGCTGGCTTGTCTGCTCTTTGTGGGCGTTTTATACTAAGAATGCCACAGGAACGGTTATTACAAGCCTCCAGAGCGCGCTGCTCCCACCCTTGTGCACAATTGGAGCTGGCCTCCTACATGTACATATATTCCCTGAACACTTTTACTATCTCCACCACTCACTTCTTACTAGGAGCGTCTCTACGTGTTCGTCAGCAGGATGAGGGAAACGCGAACGCGAAGCATCGAGAGGCTTCGCCCTTTCACTGTCATTCGTGGTTCACACCGCGTTCAGATTAGTCGCCAGGTTTGTGTCCCCCACTTCAATCTCATGATTATGCACTACACCAAGGCTATCCACAGGAAATTGTCGTTGGAGACGTCCTTGTCCTTCGTCCTGGGAGCTTGGTCCCCTTCGATGGGCTTTTCTTACAAGGAGACGATGTTCGATGCAACGAGGCCACTTTACCGGGTGGTCAAGAGGCTACCCACAAACGTTCATTCGAGGCTTGTCAGAGTCTTAGACAAGCCCACGATAACGTAGGCGACGGAGGCCAGGGAGATTATGATTGCTTTCTTCTCAGCGGAAGTCGGGTGACAGCCGGAATCTGCACCTATGTCATCCTCAATCTCCAAGCAAGGGGTACGTCTCTGTGATGTGATTTCACCTTCACTTTGCATAGATTTGCTTGCTCTTTAGAACCATACCCGCAACAACGGCGGTGTTCCTCCTACCAAGCCGAGGCCGACAAGCTTGCCTTACGAACTTCAGCATGGGCCTTTCTGACAGGATCGCTTTTGGCAATCACCGTACTTATGCGATTTCTAGTCGAAGCTCCCGCAAGGTATGTTCCTAGACCGGAAGATTCGAATACATCTACCAAGACTGTGCCTCACCCTATGGGCTGAGTGCATGGTCGATGAGTAGTGTATGTGTTTTCGGGTTTGCTCCAATCCTCCTTTCTTGGTATTAGGTTAAACCTTCCTCGTAGTCTCTCATCTGATGGGATTGTGCGGTTTCTTGGCTGCTTACTTCTGCCAGTCACCAGTGTTATAATGGGGTATTCAAATGGTGCGTACGATTTGCCATTTCCTGGATGCACTCCAGACTCACCCCACCGTGTCTTGAGAAGGTCTACTACTTGTTATCGCTGCCCCTGTCTCCTATGCAGCTTCCTGTCTCCTAAAACATGGGATACAAGTCCACGACCCAACCTCACTGGAAGCCTGGGCCTGTACTTCGACGGTCCTCGTCGATGAAAACCAACTCATATCTACTGACGCTGGCCATGTGTCCGCTGGGTCAATCGGGACGAACGTGGTGTTTTATCCTCATCGTGGAGAAGATGTGTGGCGCGTGGTCGAATCCCTTCCTTCTGCAGTAGCCAATTTATACCTGGAGAGCGTCGCTTTGGCGGCGACATACTCCGATCCCATCTTGCGCTTCGCTCAGTTAATGGGATTTAGTCACCCACCATGCGTACCGGAGGTGGTCTATGGGGTCCCTGGCACTCGTGATCATCTTGTCAACATCTTTGTTATTCGGTCCAACAACTCCTTTCGTCTCCACGCCATCGGACCTGCAAATATCCTAGTAAATCGATGTGTCCTCCAGGTTACTGCCGATTTTTTGCAGCCCAATGAATGCCCGTCAGTGCACGTTGTCCCTGTCGAACCCATCAATGCAGTCGCTACACAAACCCACCTTCCTGGATGCCTTTCCTGTGACAGAACCGGGGCGGTAATCGCATTCTGCTACAAAGATTTAAAACGTTGGCCTCCCGCAAGGATGACCCCCCAGTCATTGAAACAGGTGAGCTCCGGCCCCATTCACCTTCACATTCATCCCACTCAGCTACCATCATGACGCTTTCTTGCAGCCTGATCCCCTTGCCATGCTTCAGGGAATGACGTTCATTGGAACTTTAAGTATCAATGGACTTATGGATCCTCTAAAATCTGCGACGGCGGCAAAGCTTCATCGAGCTGGCATCTCGGTTAAGCTATCTTCAAGCCACCGTGTTTCCGATGCCCAGGTTCATCCCGCCACTACTCCAGTTAACGTTAGCCCTCTGCAAGTCATTCGGGGACCCGAATATCGGACCCTCCCTTTTCGTCAGCGGTTATCCATCGCCTCTCGGCTTGACATTCTATCTCATGCTTCATCAGATGAAACCCAAATCCTCGCCTGTGACCTCATATTCTTGGGCCATACCGTCTGCAAAGCTGGCATCACCCAATTTGTCAGCGATGCCAACGTTTCTGTATCTCCTTCCTCGTTAGAAACTCTGATTCTCTGGTCAAGGCACGCTAGAGATGTTACCCGCCAGCTCATTCAATACCAGATGATCTCTGGTATAACATTAATCGGTCTCCTTTGCGTCACGCTAGGACTGGTTGTCATGTCCCCCTTCCATTTTATGTGGTCGAACCTCGTCTTACAGGCTTCTTCCCTCACCCTGTCTCAATCCCAACCGCTTCCTAGTCTCTGGGACTACCCTCCTGATCTACAATCGACCTCAACACTTTTCACCGTTCATATGATCAATCAGGTCGCCGCCCAGTCCTGCTATCAAGTCACCACTGTAGCATTGGTTCGAATCTACGGATACAAACTGGTTGGTGTTGAGGAAGTTGAAGGCCCAGACGTAACGTTTCTACAAACACTCGCTTTCAACACGCTCGTTTTCTGTTTTCTCTTTAGCGCTTTGAACTCCAGAGCAACGCAATCTCGCATCAACATCTTCGAAGGAATCTCCGAGGAGTTCATACTCATCTTTATACTATCAGTAGGTAAGCTTACAACCTTATTCTTGGCTTCCTTTACTCTTTTAGACCCTTTTACTAAAGGTGTGCGAAGGCGCAGGCTTCCAGGTCATCCTCATTGAATACATCCAACCCACGGACTTGGTTGCCCCCCTTACTGCCCGTGGGTGGTGTGCCTCTGTCCTCCTCGGAATGTGTGTGATCCCTATCGGGCTTATCACTCGGAAGCTAGCTCAGGCACTGCGTATCGTTGGGGCCTTGGCCCATCAGGGGCCCCTTTACTCCCTGGTCGCCTCAGTGGACTCGTTCCAAAGCGATGTCCCCTTTCCCCCACCATCACCTAGCGTAGACCTCTCGTCACTCAATAACGAGGGTTATCTATATTTCTTGGAAGATTCCGCGACAACTGTAACTACATCTCAGTCCTCCACCCTGTTCCCGTACACCACTGGGCGATTTGGAGGTACTGAAGGGTTAACTGTTTCGTCCATCTCCTCATTCGGTGTCCAGTCAGACCCTCGCGCTGATAGATCCAAATATCTTTACGAAGTGCCCAGACCGTCGGACGACCAGATCCACGATCCCCTCATTGCCTATAACAGTCTTGGTGCTCGCCTTACAGAAATGGTTCAAGCTCTACGAAACACTCTGCGAAGCTCTNCCCCCCGACGCGTGGGTTATACTACTTTTCACCATAGAGCTCTCATCTGACCTTCGATAGTTCCGTATCCCTCGCTTCAATCTCAATACTATCTCAGCCAACCCCTGACTCTTACCCTAACACGACTTCCTCTCCAACATTTTACTCAATTGATACTGGTAGCTCAGTATCCACAGCATCCTCTGAACTATATGAGAGCTTTACCTCAGATGGAACCTTCTATACTGCAACGGAGTATCCGACCATACCCAGTCCCTCCTCGTCACGTTCGGCACCTCCGACTCCGATTCTGTCGGACAGCAGAAAGGATGTTCAGATCAACCTGATTAATGTTCACATCCACGGGGATACATACAATGGTGCAATTCACGGGGGATACGTCGGCGGTCGCGGGAGCCGCGTCACTGTCACTGATCATCGAGTTCAGCTTGAAGGTGAGCGCTCCCAAGATATCCCCCTGCAGTACCTCTCTCTAAGGTTCAACACAGAAGCCATCCGAATAATCGATGAAAGCACTTTCCCGCCAGGTAGGATGTCTCATTAGTAGTCACGTATTTAGAGTATGTTAGATTGGTTTTCCATGTCCTGTATCATCTCCATCACCAGTGTATCCTCAGTCACTTGCGTCTAGAATCCCTCGTTTTGTACCTTGATGTAAATGTATCTTTAATGTTGACCAATATTATCATTAAATTAGGTACAAGTCGCAACCCTCTGCAGTTCTACGAATCGATCCAAATGAATATCGAGCAGTGCTTCCGTCTGAATATTCTACGCTGAATTGCGGCTTCCACTAGAGGCAGAGCGAAGACTGGACGACTCGCTCTCACCTCTTGCAGTCGTAGCCGCGGCGTTTGGCCCCCAACCTTGCCTATTATCAAGCCATGGACCTGTACCGCTCAGATGACAGGCAGTCGATGTAGCGTCAGCACAATCCACCACGTCCGTACATGTACAGCTTCCGCCAAGAACGCTGGGTAACGCATCCTCGTCGACAAGACGGAGGAGCTCTTCTTTATAATTCGATCCAAGGACTTGGACTTTGTCTACGGTGTCTTGGGATAGCCAAGGTTTGATGATACCCCATATAAAGGTGAACGAGGAAGGTGCGTTGACAACGGCCAACTGACCCATGCTGACGGGCGGCGTGATGAACAAGAGCAAGATAAGAGGTGATGATACAGATGGCGCTGGATACGTGGCGGGCTTACGTTTCTGGGTAATAATCTTGGGACACTTGGAAGGACCTTTGAGCGAGGTTCTTCATCTGCCAAAATTGGCTGAGGCTGTAGTTTGTTGGATGTGAGATGACGTGAACCATTGTTGGATAGATCCAATGGCCTACCCGAAACCTTGTAGGTCCACGATGACAAAGACACTGTTGATGGTGCGTCCAGCAGAGCGTGATGCTGCAGGGAGAATTTCGCGGGTTAGAGATTCGGCATTGACAAGAACGGTCTGCCAGTGCTTCTCGGGGGTGCATTCCTTGTATAGTTTGTTGAGATCCATTCCACCAAAGAAGTGGACGTTAAGGGGACGCCCTTTCTGAGATGTAGGAGAGGGTTCGTCAGCATGGCAGGAGCCAATATCACATAGGACGACGGGGCGGTACCTTGTCCGTCTGTCAGATAGGTCAGCGATTAGCTGTCAGACACAGCGACTAGGCATAGAAACACACCTTGTGAAACCACATCGGCCAGCAGTCAAATACAGCTCGGCGTTCTGGATACTTCAGAGGCGTTTGAAAGGACGAACTTCGTACGAAGATATCAACACTCACATCAAAAGGGTCTATGCTCTTGTAGAGCTCATCGATACCAACACCCTCGACGGTCTTCCGCCACTCCTGGCAGTCCTGGAGCATCTTCTTGGCTGCTTTAACATTGAATTTTCGGGCGCGGAGAAAGCGACTAAGTAGGTCCAATTTCAATTGTAGTCCAAGACTCCCCTCGCGAAAGGAGTAAACGTACATGAAAGTCTCGTCGTCAGTTCCTATTGAGTGGCCCTCTTGTACGATGCCTTCGCTCAGGACCTCCTGGCGAAACTTTGCCAAGGCCTCCTCCTCCTGTTTGCTATGGCAAGGCATGGATATGAGCGGTAAATAGTAAGGAGAATACCAAAGCGGTAAATCAGAGAAGACTGGACGTGTGAGAGTGGGTGTGAGCCGACGCTTGGCTGAGCGCTGATAAAGGCTCCATTATGTTCCGTTGGTCCATTGTCGAGTTGTTCCGTCGCTGAAGCCGTTCAATGACGTCATGGTGAAATGAAAGGGTCCACCGATCACATTCCTAACTGTGTCCTTCACCTGGCACCATCCCGGGCCTCGCGCGTTCCGTTCGACTGCAACCCCACCTATTTGTTCTCATCGCGGTTGCGGGAGCAGTTTCACACACGGACCACCTCCTAACAACCGCACGGTGAAGGACTTTGATTCTCAGTGGCATCATAATCATATCTGTTGGCAGTCGCCCTTTATAACAGGCTACTGCCTTCATAGAATCATACCGACCCACGAGAACGACACGCCGCGTCTCAGCACCCGGTTGTGTTCCATCTCAGCCTGTGCGCAGCATCGGATATGAAGAACTACTCTCAACGGGTGCAATCAGTTAACACGAAAAAGATACCGAGATCAAGTTGCTTTCGCTTCGACTGAGTACAGGACGAATTCAGGCTGCGTCCCCTTTGAATGTATTCTATAGCAAGCCCGACAACGCTCGGGCACTGACACAATTCGGCTCTGATTAGTTGCCACATTCCTCGTGACGTAGCGACGTAAGTACTTCATGTCATTCAGAGCTTCGAATTCCAGATCCGAAGCTTATATCCTAAGTAGTTGCACGAAGAACGGAATGGGAAGTCCCTGAAACCTCGTAGGTATGCCAAAGCTCAACCTTTGTCATTTGGTGACTGACAACACCCCAACATAGTATACTTACATGGCGCCTCATCTCATAGGTGAGCCAAACGGAAGACGGAAACTTTTCGATTTGTTCGGCGCTAGGCAGTTGGATAACCATGACAATTGGAGGTGATCGCACAAACCTGGTCTCCCGTGTACGTGGGAGACGTCAAACGACTTGGTTTGCCTTTCGCCGCATTGGTTCATCTTGATGAATGTTACTACTCAGCTCCCGCGCACCGCTCCAGGCACCTCAACTCTGTGTCTACATATATGAAGTCTGTACTTCAGAAATACAGTCATCATACTTCACCATTTCCTCACCCCATGGCCACCCAGTTCTTCCTCCCTCATGTGCTTGCAGCAGGGGTAGCGACACTTGGCTTCTACAAGATTCTCTCGCTCCTATACAAAGAGGCAACTACGCCTATAAGAAGGCTACCTGGTCCAAAAAGTGCAAGTTTGCTTTTCGGGAACGTGCAACAACTTTTCGTATGTCTCAGATTTTCTCTGGCCTTGACACCGCTGAAATACGCGTAGAATGGGGAATACGAAGGCTGGTTCGCCTTATACGGCCCAACGTTCCAGTATAAGGGTCCTCTTGGAGTCAGACACTCAACGCCTCATATAAAATTGACGCACTTACCTGACTCTATGTAGTTCTCCCGATTGTGCACGGTGGACACCATGGCGCAGAACCACATCATCATGCATAATGAGATCTACCAACGACCACTCCAAGCAAGACGGATATTGGCTCGTGCCGCTGGTCCCGGTGAGCATCATCTCATCTCCATGTGACCGTCGAGCGAAGCACCTCCTGCCCGTTCTGCACCCGGACTGAATTGCACCCGTTACAAATGCACCCGCGTCTGTTCCTGGGGGCTTCGCTGAGTTTAAAACCATTTCTGACTACTGAATGAACCCCAGGTCTTCTAGTCTCTGAAGGTTGGATACCACTCTATTTTGAACCGAATAATTACTCTAACAACACTTTTTCTAGGCGATGAGCATAAGAAACAGGTACGCATATCTCTCCGCCAAAATGAACGGTCACGGAATTACTCAAGCTCGTTCTAAACATCCTCCCAGCGAAAAATACTGGTTCGTCTCAGTCAATGTTGATGCCTTGACGAGAAACGTTCTCAATAGGCACTACAGAACCCAGCATTCGGTCCTGCCCAAATCCGGGATCTGACAGAAATTTTCGTAGACAAATCCATACAGGTCGCTTTTGCTTACGTCTGCCCCCGTTGCTTCTGGCTTCTCACCTCGCTTTTAGCTTCGCGATATATGGGTATCCAAGGCGAATCAAGACGGCGGGTCCACCCGTATTGAGTCGCTCTCCTGGCTCAGTCGCATGACGTTGGATGTCATCGGCCTTGCTGGTAAATCAAACTTCAAGTGTGGTTCCTCGTCTTACTGATTCCCCACACTAGGATTCAACTACAAGTTTCATGCTCTTGATGGCGACCGTCCCAGCGAGCTGAATCAAGCGTTTTCCGCTATTTTTCATTCCGGGAACAGAAGCCCAATGGTTGTTGTTCTCAAGTCGATGATTCCGCCTCTGAACTGGATCGTATGTGGTAACTCAGAAAGTGGCAGAGTTTCATACTCACGAACTCATAGCGGACATCTACGGATGTAGTCATGGAGAACGCGCAAAGGGTAATGGCGCGTATAGGGCGGGAGTTACTTGCTTCGAGTAAAGCCGCTGTTAGCCCCTATCAGAAGGATGTTGACCAGGGCATGAAGACGCGAAACATTCTTTCCCAGCTCGTCAAGGCTAACACGTCCCCTAACATCCCGCCCGAATCCCGACTCAGCGATGAAGACGTTCTAGCTCGTATGGTCTCATCAATCATCATCTATGCTTCAACTCATCCTCCGTGCCACAGAAATCCCCACCTTCCTCGTCGCTGGGCATGAAACGTCCAGGTAAGCCAGCATTATCAAAGTACGGCACCATACAGTCGCTCAACGCTCCTCTTCTAGCACTGCTACAGCCTGGGCTTTGTACGCTCTGTCTGTGAACCCCAACATCCAAACGAAACTCCGCGAGGAGTTACTTGTATCACGAATCGAGATGCCAACGATGGACGAACTCAATGCTCTTCCTTATCTGGACCGTGTTGTGCGAGAGGTATTGCGAGTTCATTCACCAGTCCCATTCGTCACCCGCGTTGTCACGGTCGACGACGTCATCCCCCTCAGCCACCCCGTCACTGACACCAACGGCACCATCCATCATTCAATAAAGTAAGTCAACGAAACGCTCTCACTCCTACCTGGTCCTTCTGAGTTTCTAAAACTTTGCCGGCCATCCAGAATACAGGCTGGACAGCAACTACTTCTGCCCATCACACCATTGAATACCATGACAGACATATGGGGTGATGACGCGAAAGAGTTCAAGTTTCGTTCTTTCATTTCTATGCTCAGCGTTATGATGTTGATATCTTGCTCAGACCTGACCGTTGGCTATCTCCACCCCCAGCTTCTGGAACAATCCCCGGCGTCTGGAGTAATCAAATGACGTTCTTGGGTGGCCCAAGAGCTTGTATTGGTTACCGCTTTTCGCTAGTGGAGTGAGTGGTTCTTCTTTGTCCTTTCTCTCCGATCCTTTTGGTTCAGGAATCTCTGATTTCCTTCGCTCCTAGGATAAAGGCGTTGTTGTTTGTGCTCGTCAGGGCTTTTGAGTTTGGATTGGCTGTCCCGGCCGATGACATTGGCAAGAAAACTATGGTGGTGCAACGACCGGTCCTGAAGAGTGATCCGGAAGCAGGGCACGTCCTTCCCTTGAAAATTACGCCCATACAGCCCTTGTGATGAAGCTACTGGACGGTTAGTAGGCGCCAATGCTGTGGATTTATGTCACAATGCATATACTGCATGCCTATCTTGTCATGCAATTCTGATAGAATTGAATTACAGGGATTCATAGCGCCCGCCCGTTAACCATAGACATCTGAATAACGACACTCGCACTGGATACTTCCCAATACGCATAATACGTGGTATTATGATCAATATAGGTTTCGAGAACCGTCCGCTGGGTCGGATAGCCTACTTCAATACTTAGGATCAACACGCCGTTCACTTGAACCAGTGTGCGAGTGCGACTCGCAACCGCTTGAACAAAGTTCGAGTCTCCTCGCCTCCTATAGTCGCCCTACCGATCGAGCGGTAAGGGCTGTAAAGAAGAGAGGATGCAAAGATCAAACACACACGGGTGCAATTTCTCCCATCTTCTCGCCAAAGCCGGGAACTTCGCTCTCCCTGAACGCTATGCATGTAACACTGAGTTGCGTGTTACATACATACATGGTCAGGCCTTCTTTCTCCCAGGTATTGATAACGATAAAGTGTGAGAGAAAGATGATAAGGAGGGAAGTGACACATTCCGCGATTGAAGGTTGCGGAGACGCCTGTCTGTTGTTTCAAGAATATGTTGCTCGTTTATCGTGGGGAAGTAGTTCCTGTGCCTCGGGTGCCAGCGTGTACCGTCGTGGGGAAGGGGGTTAAACGGCTTTAAAGCCAATCAGTAATTGATAGTTGGAGTTCACGAGACGTTCACATACTTAGTTGAATAAATACTGTGGGGGTTGCTTGAGCAGCGATTGATGTTGAAGGCTCGGTAGAAGGTCGTCTTGGACTGAATGAACTTCGTAGTGGATGAGGACCAACATCTGGGCATACTTGGACAGGCTAATAGAGGGGGCTCCTGCCCATCCCTGACAGGCCCCCCCTTGTGGCATGGAGGGCGTCGGTATCTACACACGCGGTTTTTCTTGTGACTGAGCAAACCAGGACTGATGAAAGAGTTCTTCCATTATTGAATGAGCTTCATGATAAACAAAGCAAAGATTACAGCAATAAATTAGGCTACAGATACTCTAAATGACTGGGGGGAGCTGGATGACCGATGCATCCTGCTTACTCTATAGAATAAATAATACACAGCTTGATCCTTAGCACAGAAAAATTAATAGATAATACATCTTGATCCGTAGAATACACCACGAAATCCAAAGTCCGTAGGCCTTGGTGGAAACGAAAAGGAAATTGATATGGCAGCTCTAGTCACCATTTTGATGACGGCTTTTTCACCCCACTTTAAGCGTGAAAGGTCTCGATGGCATGTGGCCACCGATGACCCGCTAGGTGAGGAGGAGTGATGCGATTATTAGGCGAAGTAGGAAGGTGAGCCGTCTGGATCGGAACAGGGGCGAGGCCGTGAATTGCGAGATGCGGATTGGGAATGCAAGTGATCGTGGCATCGGGCTTTGGGTCCGGGTCTGACGTTGGTGCTAATGCCTCGAAGATTCCCCCGCAAAGAGGGCGAGGACACGACACATAACCATACGTTTTGAGCAGGATATGGTCTCGGAGATGACGCGACTGACGGCTCGGAAGCATGCTCGACGATTGGCTCGATTGGCTAGCGAGAGCTTGTGCAAGGCGTCAAGGTGTTGGGGAATGTTTTGAACGAGCATGGTGAATATTTTGACCGTGGATTAGAGTTGGTAGGACGAAATTGGTATGGCCAAGATAGTTGAGGTCACTGTCAATGACGATGGTGTCTACCTCGCCAGATTTCGAGTTATGAAGGTGAGTGAGAGTCTCAAAAAATTGGTCTTTCCTGAGCATAAGCTTGGCTCCTTTATATGATGGGCTGGCGTACGGATCTAGGTTTTAATGGCCATTGATGGAGAACTTTGGCGGTGCCGCTTTCTCAAGCAATGAGCGCGACGACGGGCCAGATGACTCGGCTAGCGGAGTTAATGGAGAAGTCAGGTACTCGGTGAACGTACTCCAGAAGTTTTCTGGCGCAGCTAATTCAGATATGTGAGCGACGAGGCAACCGGCGGTATAATGGGTGGATACAAAGTACTGCCAACTTGTGACAAAGTTCTTATACATATATGGGCTGCCTTGTAATTGAAGCTGGTACGCGAGAGAATCTGTGAGATCTTATGGATTTTGTTGCGCCGACCGAGGAGGTTTAGGGCGGTTGTGTGTTCAAGGAAGTAATATATCATCAGGAGGAAGCCCCTGAGTTGATGGGGCACGGCAAAGTCCGTCGAGTGCAGGAGCGGGGGTGACGGAGGAAAATTGAGAGCCGGAGAGTTCGGTGGTGAATTCGGCGGGCAGATTTGAGCATACTGAGAATGCGACATGTCTGAGGACCATCAGATAGATGGGGGTCGACGGGCATCACGACATCACGATGGCTGAGCGGTGAGACATTGATCCTGGGAAAAACCCTGTGAGGGCGTTATAACTATTTGATCGCCCAGCAACCTCCTCTTCCTCCCCACCACAACATCAACATGTCGGGCACTCCAATCCAGCTACCAGACTCACTCAATCTCCCCCCGCATCTCAGCGCACACAAGTATTTCTTCGTCTGCACACTCACCGTCGCGGCCTGGGACACCCTCGTATTGTCTCCTCGTACCTGGAGGCTCTTTCGTACCCAAGGATGGCCTCTGCTCAAGATTCTCTTCCACTTTTTGAGGATCTTTATGCCTGCTGAATTTATTAT
>JAPEVF010000848.1:0-19321 GCA_029747585.1 Pleurotus djamor | reverse complement strand
TAGCTTAGGCGGCCTCAGTCCGTTCAATGGTACGCAGTACTGTCTCGATGTTGACTGTTAGATGCTGACGCTACTATCATACCCAAGAAAATTGATCCTCGACCAGATTCAGAACGAGGACATCGAGGACATCATACCCCCTCCACTCTTCGCACAGACATTACTGTCTCTGAAGACCCAGATGATAACATGTCGAATAGCTCTATCTCCAGAGTCCATGGCCAGGCCTTCAAGTCTATCTACTGCGATCACGACCGCGGGCAATGTGTCAGGGACGTTCAACATTGCGGAAACCGCTGTTTCTTCTCGTTCCAGGAGAACATCGAATGTCTCTACATTATCCACTGTCAGTGTTAGGAGTACTAGTCCTACCACAACATCTCCTAGATCAAGGCGGGCAGCCATGCCCTCTACGGTTTCGACGGTTTCAGCAACACCGTCGCGTCCAGTTCGACGACGTCCCCCTCTGCCTTCCAGTTCGATCTACCATTTCAACGCGGTCTGTTTCATCGAGATCGGTGGCATCTACCGTATCGACAGTGTCACCAAGAAACCCACTCCCGTCGTTTGGAAACCGTTTCGCAGCCCAAAGCTCTTTTGTCGCCTGCATGGGACAACGGTCAATTGGCTTCTTTTGCATCGTCCATTCGAACGGTCTCTTCCAAGGGGAAGGACAAGTCTATGCACGTCACATCGGAGAAGTTGAGGGCGAGCTTGACCCATGTGTCGGTGTCGAGGTACCTCTAGGAGAGAACTGGGAAGATGAATGGAGCAGACTGCCCTTAATGGGTGTCAACGACATAGTACTTGAAGTGGGATCAAGTACTTTGATATTAGCGGTGGGAATACTGGTTCTAAGTCGGAATATGGGGATGATTGAGCGTCGCGTCGACGGAGGCTTGAGGGAATGGGGTGTATGGGACGTGAAAGTCAAAGGAGCCCTCAAACGTAGAGACCAACTTAGTATCACCCGTGCAAAGAGGTTCAGAAGAGGTTCAGGAGCGCGTCGCCTCAGATCTTTCAAGCACCGAGCCCAGAGGCTTATCTGTCCGTCCATACATAACAAGTGTTGTATGCTTTGGACGCCGTCGGCTAGGACAACTCGTATGTCAAGTGGATCTGGATTTTCGCTTTCTTTACTTACTGGCCCCATTTTGCTTTCGACCATGCTTTTTAGTATACCTTCCTCTGCCAGCTCCTTAATTGTACGCATAACTTCCCTACTCACTCTACATTCGTTCATATTCAACTAGCTACTGGTATCTACTGGCTAATGATGACTTGTCGACTTACCAAGCTTTAACAAGGTAGCGACATCTCGAGAAGCTTCCAGGCGGACCTGACGAGCCCCTTTTAGTACTTTTGTTGAACACCTTCATACTCTAAACTGCCAGCCATGTCGAACCTACCAATTTTCCGCCAATTCCACAAGAACCCTTCTGCTGAGGAAACTATCGCACTCAACGCAGCCATCCAGCTCAATAATAGAGCTTTAGCTGCGTCTAATGCTGGTGACTTTGACCTCGCGGAGCGGCTACACCTTGAAGCTCTCCAGAAAAAACTATCTGCATTCGGACCTGATGCTATCACGACTGCGTTGACGTGGAATGCTCTGGGAGAACTGTATCTGGAGATGGGAAAGCTCAAGCAAGCGAAGGAAAACTTGACACTAGCTTTGCATGTCAGGCAAAAGACGGGACCTCCTTTGGATCTTGCTGTCACTCGGGACAATTTGGGGAGATATTATGAGGTACAGGGTGATATGAAGAAGAGTCGGGAAGAAAGGATGGCGGGGAAGGCTAAGGGTGAGATGATATGTTCGAACTACAAGGTAAGCATTGCGTCGACCTCCTTTTTGTCAACTTTTTCGCTGAACCGCGTTGAAATAGTGCCCCGGTCAATTCTATCAGCTCTCTCAGTTGAAGATGTGTGGGCGATGCAAGGTGATATCTTTACTACTGATTGTTGATCCAGTCTCCCCGCTGACAGGCATTCGACTACCCAGGCCGCGTTTTATTGCTCGAAAGCATGCCAGGTAGGTCGTAAAAGCCCTGATAAAAGACAACTTCTGACGGAAAGACTGACTTACAGACCACTGACTGGAAAAGGAGACATAGAGGCTACTGCAGGGCTCCAGACGCCGACTAGGTTCAAGTCACTTGCAGTTGAACCAGTCGGGCGAACTGAGGCCCTCAATGTCTCTCAAGCTCACGTTTCCCTATGATATTTCTCATAATCTCACATTGTATGTATATGTCATTTATAACGCTAATCTCTAGCCAAGTCATCCCTCCAATGGGCATGGCTGGTACCTGGTTATGGCATCCATCTGCATGACCTCACGATGTTGCGACCCCGTAAACTGAACAATTGACGAAACTTTTGGCATCATACGTGTTTATGCGACGCACTTTGCGACCTTTGGACAGTCCCTTCGAATGGCCTTGAATCCCCGTCGCATACCAGCGACAGACACAATGAAGATCTCACTAGGTGCGCCGCAAGGTTGGTTAGTGAAACTTGAAGCTTGACATCTCAGTCTTGTCAGGCCTGGTCCTTTGTCGTCATAGTCTGTCATTTCGACCCGCCGCTGCCGAAGAGCGCCAATCTCGCAAATTCCAATTTTTTGAACGCTAACAATGATTAGAGACATGTTTCAAATGAAGACCCTGGTACTCAGAACCTATAAATCGGCCGGGCAGGCCTTCATTCTCGCCCCATGGCCTACGCATTCCCACAAATCCATATCCATCGCAAGTGTCCGCGATTGGGACATCGACTGAGCTCAGCAACAGAGCTTTAGCCGCCTCTAATGCCGGTCAACTCGACCTTGCTGAAGAGCTTTATCAGGAAGCCCTCGGACAGAGATTGACAGAATTCGGCCCAGATTCCCTCACCACCTCGACGACGCGAAATGCTCTCGGGGAGCTGTATCTAAAAATGGGAAGACTCGAGGAAGCGCGGGAGAACTTGACTTTGGCGTTAGGGATCAGGGAGAGTCAAGGCCCGCGAATGGATCTCGCTGTAACTCGGGACAGCTTGGGGAGGTTGTATGAGGCTCTGGGCGAACTCCAGCAAGCGAAAGCTATGAGACTTGCTGGCTCACCCGCTGAGATGGTTTGTTCCAATTACGATGTGAGTTTACGTTCTCGTATATTTGTTCATCTCATTTACCGTTCATTTTCTTTCTAGTGTCCAGCCACCGCGACTCAACTCTACAACATATCCAATTTGAAACAATGTTCGCAATGCAAGGTATGCCTAAACGAGGTTGTCTTTGGTTTACTCCCGTTCGCTTACAGGCGTACGACGTTTAGGCTGCATTTTATTGCTCGCAAACTTGCCAGGTGCGTCTAGATTACTTATTCGTTTGTTCTTAGTCACTGACGTCTTCGTAGACTGTCGACTGGAAGGGGAGGCATAAGAAATATTGTAAACCCGAGGGCAACTGAAGCCATCCTTGATCAGGTCACTTATCTGGTAGTATCGCTAATTGTACAGTAAGGTATAACGACGCAACGATTCCTTTTGCCTCCAACACCCGTCGGGCCAACGCAAGCTGCTTCTGAGCTTCTGCACGAAGGGCCTCGGTTTCCACGTGTCATCATCCATGGTTCTGTTTCATCGTTGCCATTCTTCGCCACCGACGATCTTTTTTGCAGCTTCCTCAGTGGCCTCCATTTACATGGGGCGTCGAACCACTCTGATCCTTCTCATCCCTTTCCCTCATCGAACCACCCCAGCCCACTCCATCTTTTCTACCTATGAACTCCTCTTTCGGTTCGAAAGACTTTGCATTCCACATGGGGAGCCTTGACGATCCTTCCAAAATAATGGCGATGATTGAAGCGTCCGCTCTCAACAATCAAGCCCTTCAGGAATTTTCAGCACGCAATTACGGTGCAGCTGAGCGCCTTCACCTTGACGCTCTCCGCTTGAAGCAGGACTCTTTTGGCGAAGAATCTGTAACGACAGCCCTCACTCGCAATGGGCTGGGGGAGCTTTATCTTGAGATGGGTCGGTTGAACGAAGCGGAATCTCAGTTCAAGAAGGCGCTCGCATTTAGATGTCAGAATGGACCTGTCGTTGACGCCGCGGTGACGAGAGACAACTTGGGCGGCGTGGAGGAAGCGAGAGGTGATCTCGTCAAGGCTCGTATGATGAGACTTGGAAATGATCCAGCTTCCATGGTTTGTAGCAGTCGTGCGGTGAGTCATCTCACCGTTAGCTTTGTCTACTCATATTGATAACCAATCTTTTTATGTGGAAAGTGTGCTCGAGCTGATACTTCCAAGATCAGTGACTTGAGTCAATGTGCTCGATGCAAGGTTCGTTTGTCTCTCATGTTACTTGAGAAGGGTGTGATGACATGTCGTCTTGTGCATTATAGGCAGCATTCTACTGCTCTAGTGCATGTCAGGTTCGTCATAATTTCCGAGATATTCGAAGGTTAGGCCGTTAAGTTTACCATTTACTCGTTCCAGACCGCCGACTGGAAAGCCCGCCACAAGAAGTTTTGCAAGGGAGTTGCTTAGGTACGAATGCGTAGGATTCGGTACCACGATAAGTATACACGTTTTGAAAGGTTCTGAATTACTCTCCGTTCCCCAACGCGCAACTTCAGCATGTTGTTTGTCTTAGAAAAGGGGTTCCAGATACGGGTTGCGCAACAATTGATGCCGTTGGGCGCTTTTCATCACTCAACCTACTTCCTTACGTCTAACTTGCTCACAACCACCTCTGTTTGACTACCATGAACGCTTTCGAAAATACCCTCAAGATCAGAACATGCTTCAAATCCACCCACTCTGAGGCCGGTTTCGTTGCCATAGAGTATCATTGTCAATTTCGGCAAGCGGAAGGTCCCCTCCTGTTTGACGCGTACAAATCGCGTATCAATCGCTGTTTGGAGGGTGGAAGGGTACGCACACTTACTTAGGTACACCTACCGCCCCCGAATAAGTTTTTGGCGTTTTTAGCGTCGGTAACTCGGGATACGCGGCGGTCTGGAGCTAAGTCAACCCACACGAATGGCAATCTTGTCCAACACTTAGTATCCAGCTTTGACAAATGCGTACCTAACATATCCACATTGCGGCACGGCTGTGGTCGCTCTTGTACCTTGTCTAGGCGCGGCTTCAGCTTCAGTGGGTTTTGGTATTCCAACCAACTGCCGCGGACGGGAGGGAGGGAAGTAACCCAAATCGGAGAGTGGGCAAGCTTGGCCAGTGGAGCGTGGCGACATAACTCAGAGCAGATGTTCTTGAGCTTATATTAGGTGAGTGCAGCGCTCCGCTTTTGCTTTCGTATGCTATATGATCCCGACTCAGATGCCCTTCTAGACACTTAACGTGAACTTATTGCGAGCGGGAATGCGCCTCGTGTATTGGCCTCGCGTATCAATAACATGGCTCTTTGGGGGGTACGCCCAACCGATTTAGAAGGCATGCCGCCGTCGACCAAGGTCTCTACCATTTTTGCATCGGCAAGCATGTCTCGACCTTAAATTGTGGGATGCCATCCACCCTCTATCGCATTCCATTGGCAAACTGAACCCACATCAATCGCCCATCTCGTTAATTGAACATCCTTGTGTATGACTACCGAGCAGCTACGAGAACTCGACATATCCACATCGCAGCTCTGTTCCCCCACCTTTGGGACGTGTGTAGTTGGCCTAGATGGCGAATCCTAGTGGGTCACCGACGTGAACTCGAACGTCGACGTACGCATGGTGCTCAGGTGGGAGAGCATATCTCTAAAGGATCCAAGCTATAAAAAGGACCTTAACGCTCACAATCTAATCATTCCGCCAACCAACAAAACTCTCCAACCCTTCATCGACATGCCTTCCTCCTTCTCATCTCTCCTCCTCCTTGCTCTCATCGCTTCTTCGCAAGCAGCAACCATCAGCAATGAACTTCGGAGGCAAATTGTCGCCAGCAACAGCTGTGTAAGCCATCTCAATCAAACACTCGGCTCATTTTCTCATTGTGAACTTGTTTTCAGTGTCAAGAGCTGCTAACGAAGCTAGGCAGCAGCAAGGTCATGATGCCTGGCTCTGCGGGTTTCCAGCAGCTCAGCGAGTCGTACTACACTCCCCAGGAGTCAGAACTCGTAGCGCAATGTCGTGTTGCTGCAACGAACGCAGAAGATGTTTCCGAAGCAGTCAAGATCGTCAAGGAGGGCGAATGCCCATTTTCCGTACGCTCTGTTGGCAACATGCCTTGGGCCGGCGCAGCGAACATCGCTAGCCCTGGCATCGCAATCGATCTACGTAACCTTAATGCTACCACCTTATCGGCGGACAAGAAAGTCGCAAGCCTCGGCCCCGGCGGTACATGGGGAGAGGTGTATGATGCGCTTGATCCATTCGGAGTGACTGTTGTTGGTGGCCGATCCAATATCGTCGGCGTTGGCGGATTCATTCTTGGAGGTAAGCTGGCTTCTCTTCCACGCCATCACTGGCCAAGGTGCTAATCAGTTTGACAGGTGGCTTCTCTAACCTTTCGCCCGAACATGGCTTCGCTTCTGACAATGTCGTCAACTATGAAGTCGTTCTCTCCGACGGACGCATCGTGAACGCCAATGCAGCCTCTGAACCTGATCTTTTCTGGGGTCTTAAGGGTGGCAGCACCAACCTTGGCATCATTACTCGCTTCGATGTCAAGGCCTACCCTCTGACTCCCAAGTGGGGTGGCTTCAGAGGCCACACTATCTCGACCGGTCCCGAAATCTTCAACGCCATGACACAGATGATGCTCAAGCTTCGTAACGATCCCCACGGCGGAGGCTCGGTTGTTTGGGGGTACAACGAGATCATGCAGAACGACACGATATTCTCCTCCTACGCCTACCTCGGTGCTGATGTCTCGCAAACGGACCTCTTCGACGACATGTTGGCAGTTCCCTTCATCCCTGGCACCGACTCTATCCGCGGCAATACCAACCAACAATCCCTGAGCGGAGAAGTTGACGACGCATTCCCCTCTGGTCTTCGACGTATCTTCTCAACCGTCACACTCAAGATTGACGTTAATACCGTCATTGGTATTTACGAGAAGTGTCATGAGCTTTTTGCACCGCTTGTTGGAAAACCGCAGGTTCAATGGTCTGCTAGTTTCCAGCCTATCGCTGTGACCCACCTACAAGCTACAGCGGCGAATGGTGGTACTCCTTTGGGTCTCTCTCCTGCTGATGGTGATCTCATTCGTGGGTCTTTCCCTTGTACGCTTCTTCTCCAAGCTGATCCTTTTCTTCATCCTAGTCTTGAACCTGAACACCGTGTGGGCATCAAAGACTGACGACGCCGCCATGGAGAGCGCCGTTCGTGGTGTCATTGCTTGGGCGACACAAGAAGCTCAGAGCCGCAACTCCTACCACCATTGGCTGTACTCCAACTATGCCTTACCCGAGCAGGATGTTTACTCATCATACGGCTCTGTCAACCACCTTCGCCTGAAGGACATCCAGGCTACATACGACTCCGACAATACATTCGGCCGCCTTTGGAAGGGTGGTTTTAAACTGTAGATTTGAACTTACATCTTTAACTTGCTCCCCTCGCTCTCTCAAACTGGACTTTATCTTTATTACACTATAATCCTGAAAGTAATTCTTCTACGCTATATATGTCGTATTCTCTAGCCACTGAATACATCCCAATTCTATCTCCAATGCTTTTTGCGAAGTCTATGGCTGCTCCAGCTTCTATCCAGGAAGTAAATCGGATCAAAGTCATGCCGGAACTTGTCCTCGACTCAGACCTAATCGCGCCCTTATGTTCCATCACAGATTGATAGTAGCTACTATCACATCTATTCTTCTGCTTCACAAGTTGCACTCTTATCGATGTACTTGATGATTCAATGCCAATGGGATGGCTTGCGGCGCGGTTCCTCAACGTGTGTGCCAATCGCCCGCCTCAGTGGAGACGAACTGGAAGCGATTTACTCAGCGGAAAGCTAATAGCTCTAACACAAGCCTAAACGATGTCATTCGGTTTGATTTCGTTTTCGTTTTCGGTTTACGAGCACTTCCGTGAGTTTGACATTGTCATGGCTCCAATGCGTGTGCTTCCGGACACCACAACAGCCAACTCCTAGCTCCCAAGGCCGTCAAATCACCCTGTATGGAGCTTTGTAGGAAGCGAGACTCAGGCAAAACTTGAAGAAGGTATGTCGTGCACGGGTGCATTCCCGGGCCATAATAATTCAGTCATGTCGGAGGAATTCATGACAGGGAAAACAAGGAAGACCTGAAGCGTTTTTCCATGTCGGAATTATGACTGCAGTCTGCGCTAGGACGAACGGGGTACACGGTGTTCGTGATAGCGATACCGAAAGGTAGATGCTCTGTCCACGCAACCGAGTAGTAAATTCCAGGGTAATTTCAGGAAAGGCGTATAAGATCTAGNAAAAAAAATGATAACATGCAAACCGAATACGGAGGGCGTCGCACTGGTATATATACCCGACTGGAGTGGGCCTTACTTTCAGTATCCTTCGTGACTCAAAAGCCTCAAACGACCAACAATGTTCAGTTCTTCTTTCACCACCTACGCTATCCTCCTTGCCTCGTCGTTCGTCGCTGCACTACCTGTAGAGCAGGGTAAGCATCCCTCTTCACATACAAGACGGACGAAAAACTGACTGATTTTGTTTCACAGAGTCTCGAGAGGTCGCGGAGAAACGATTCTACTACACGAACTACGTCCCCGAGAAGCGTGGTGACGATGTCCCAGAAAAGCGCTTCTACTACACGCACTATGTGCCTGAGAAGCGCGGCGACGAACTTGAAGAACGATTCTACTACACCAACTATGTTCCTGAGAAGCGTGGCGAGGAGGTCCCCGAAAAGCGCTTCTACTACACCAATTATGTCCCTGAAAAACGCGAAGAGGTCCCAGAGAAACGATTCTACTATACCAACTATGTCCCGGAGAAGCGTGGAGAGGAGGTCCAAGAGAAGCGTTTCTACTACACCAACTATGTTCCCGAGAAGCGTGGTGATGAAGTCCTCGAAAAGCGCTTTTATTACACCCACTACGAGGCTCCGGAAAAACGAGAAGAAGGAGAGGCCCAGGCTTAAGGTGGAGGGAGAGGTCGTGAGGATGCTTGATTTGTTTGGACTTGCAGCTTGCTTTTGATAACATCTCGAACACAGTCTTAGAATTTTCCGAGATTTGCTTTGGTGGTAGTAGTGTTTCGAGTGTTTGACTTCGATTTATGGTTCAAGTTATGTATGTGTGCAGCACGTTTGAAATTAGTGACGTGAATACGCAGTCGGCTGGGAAATTTGAAGATAGTCACGAAGCGGAAGGGTAATGCGAACAGGATGTCGGTGAGTGGCGCCGGTGAAAACCATCTTCCATGGATCATCTCTGCCTACAACGTGCATTAGCGGATCGTGCAGTGAAGGAGAGGGACCAACCATATTTCCTTCGGCCCCCAGTAGATCATTGCAATAACTCATCCAGGTTCTTGCAGCGGTGAATGGACCCAACATATTCCCTCAAAGGCCCCAGCATTGGCAATTCCATTTCCTCCGAAGCGTGCACCCTGAACGTCTCGATTCCATTACCCATGAGGTTCCTTGCTTTGAATACTCGCTTTATCTCCCAGTGGACATCGTCAGGGAGCCACGAAGCGCCGTCTGGATAGATTAAGATGATATGTCGGATGGATGGCAGAAGTGAAGTGTACTGGGAAAAGTCGTCATCAAAGAGGCGAGTTCCCAATTTGAATTTCGGGCGGGGTTGCCTCAAGTCGTTACTCAAATGGAAAGGCTTGAGGGAGAGGAAGGCGAGGAGGGACTCAAATTCTTCGATGATCAGGGTCTCGATTTCAGCTGCTTCGGTGAGCAAGAAATTGTGGAGGCATCTAGGGTCAAACCCTTTCAATGAACCAAAAGCCCGAAGCCGAAGGGTTCTGGCAGCTACGGGGGCCATTCTTGGGGGACGTATCATACTGATGCAAGCATCCGGCAAGTTGGAGAAGTGGCAGACATGGAAGGAGAACAAAGGGTTCTCGGAATTCCTAGCACAATGTTCTGGCCAGATGTCGACCATACTGGTGTAGTAGGAAGCGTGGTGTGCAACCCCAAGTTGAGCGTAGTACTGACGAAGGGAGAGGGGAAGCAACCAGTAGAAGGAAGAAGCGATTGTAGCTAAAGCCTCTGGTTGGTCACGGGATAGTGGTTTTGTTGGAAGACGTCGAACGGACAACGATTGGATACGCGGGCAGGAGATATGGAGGAGGATTGATAGGCCAAGAATGTGGGTCGCACTGAGCTCGAAGTCGGAAGAGTGACCTTTCGGGTTCTTGACGAAGGATGGACTATCCTCTCGATCATCTTCAACTTTGTTTACCAGTTCCTCACAACTGACGGTTGGTTCATTCGTGATTGGACCCGTCTGACCCATGTATGCCAACGCTGGAGAAATGTCCTTATCAGTTCGTCCTCTCTCTGGACGATCATTGATCCAGCTTTGTCGATGGACTTGGAGGCTCGACTCTGGATCGAACGCTCCGGAGACATCCTCCCTCTGCACTTCAAACATGATCTTACGACGTGGAACAGCGCACGAAGGAACACAGTGTCCATGGTTCTCAGCCAGCAAAGCCACCGCTTAAAAACGATCGAACTTTGCCCCCGTGATGATCTTCATTGCAAAGATGATCTAGAGCGAATCGCTCAGGCTCCCAGCCTCGAAACGCTCGACATCATCCATCCCCGCTCCCCTCTCCTCAGAATCGATTCCCATCCGCCTAGCATATGATTCTCACCAGCCACTCCGCCGCCTTGTTTACATTCCCTGTCCACGATCAATGTCACCATTGACCTGAATGTGCCCTGTTTCTCGCAGCTTCGCAGTCTCTTAGTCAACTATCGTGACTGCCTTCCCCCAGAAACATTCCAACTACACCATCTTCTCCGTAACCTCGCGGCAATGGAACAGCTTGAAGATATCTCATTGGAGAACGCAATCAATACCTCCAATGAAAGTCACGAAATCAATGATGCACGCATCACCCTGCCTCGTCTAAAGCACCTTCGGTTCAGCCATAAGCAGATCAATGGCTTTGAGCTACTCTCGCATTTCTACTGCCCATCCATCGAATCAATGGACGTTCAAGTAAACTCCAACCTTCCTCGTGATCATGTTTCTGTAGCGCAGATCGCGACACTTTTCTATTCGTTCATCCCTCCCTCGATTCTTCAATACTACACTCGCCTTGGGTACAAGATAGAAGAATATCGCCGCATAGTTGGCATGGTAAACATCTGGCGTGGCGTGGAGCTGGGAGACCCATCATTCCGCTTAAGCGTTGAGGACACGCTTGAGGGCCCAGCTTCCGCCGTGCTTAGCGCTATACTTATACCCCCCGATGCACAGTCTCCCGGTCACTACAATCGAGTTTGTGCACCACCGTCGGGGAAACAAGATCACTGACATCATCAGCTCGTTTCCGAAGACGCAATCGACGCACATTGATACCCTCATTGTACATGAACTTGATAGCATCCTGTCGATTCTCTCCCTTGTACCCTATCGTTGGGGCACTTACGACAAGCGCAAAAGCTTCAGACTTCGGCGAGGGCCAGTGGACACAGCCCAGTACACCTCCCTTCTCCCAACGCTCAGGCACATAGTGCTGCACACAACCTGTTTCGATGATGACGCAGTCCTCGAAATACGAGACTTGTTTCAGGCGAGGAAGTCCGCTGGGATGGGGCTGGAGTCCGTAAAGGTTTGGAGTTTGGATGGAGATGACGATGATATCGAGAGCATGCGAATTTGGGAGGCAAATGTTGGAAGGCTTGAGATCACCCGGGGCGAATCCTCTGTTGTGTTTGGTTCCAGGAAGGAATAAGCTGCCGACAGAAACGCGAATATGTGCGTATCCGTTGTTACTTGCCTTCTGTGGACTAATACTCATCTAGTTGCTCTCGTTATTCCTTGAATCGATCTTCAGTTCGGACTTCAAGACGTTGATACTAGCATTCGTTGTTAGCCGTCACAGGTCTATGTAGCTGAGGTCACAACTCTTCTCAACCGTTTGTTGTTCCAGCAACCAATTTGTGCAATGCCCTCGCTCTCTGCTCACTCCATCTGGTTCAACGTTCACCTCAAAGGCATACCGCCGAATAGAGCTGAAGATGATGGAACGGATATCGGCAGGCAAGGTTAAGACGACACGTCCTGCTGCAATCCGGGACTTTCAAAATTGCTGAAGGTGATTGATGTCGGTTTGCAGGCTTTGGATCTTCCCTTCCCATTGATGTCTTCCGATAGTTCTGTACGAGTTGACAAATTCGAGGGTTGCAGACGACATGGTGGTCACCGAGGTCCAAGGTATGCTAGTTGGGTAATTCACAGAGCAAACAAACACGAACGCACCCTATAAATCGGACCGGATGGCTTCTCTGAAATAGCGTACATCATATATATTAGATGAAAAACAACGGCAAAGGAGTAAGCAATGTTAGCCCAAGAGTCCATCCAGCCAGGACAACGCAAACACAATCATGAGCTCGTCACGAGCTTACTTCTGAGTGTGGAGATGTCAGTGAAAGTCTCTAACGAGTGCGCAAAAGACATACCTTTTTGAATACGGAGAAAGGCAGTGTCGTACTCATGCGCTTAGCCAAGGGGACGTGCAATTCTTCTTCTCCAAGGGTTCGTGCCAATTTGTTATAAGCCTTCCGCGCATTGCGTTGCTCATTTAAGTCGCTTGTTCGAAACACTGAAGCCAATAATCTTTGCATCTCTAACCTGCCTGGACTTTCTCTGAATGCATGTGACCTTAGTAGTATACCGGCGGCGCGAGTTTGGCATGGCTTCCGGTTGAAGTCAACCATCTCTTGCTGGATCTGGAGGACGGTTTGGCTGGATGCTGTGGTAGCATCCGGGGGACATAGCAAGTCAATGGCCTTCCATGGGTGCTCGGGCTCTGCCCACTGAGCGCCCAACGTGAAGAGCCTTGCTACACGGGGGTCACTTCCTATGTCGCGCAGGCGCTGCGCTAGTCCCGCAGCCGCGATCTGATCTGTCATTGTAGGGTAAAAGACGAGCTTCCCCGCTGCATTGTTACCGCAAAGTTCGTGCATCATGTCCACAATCTTGAGGGAAACGGAGGGGAGTCTTTCCACGGAGATATTAAGCGTGAAAATAACGCCAGTGAGCTTGACATCTTGTGAATAGCTATGATAGGATGTTCGGATATTGATATTTCGGAAAGGACTGAGCAAGGGAGGGATTTACGTTGTCTTTAGCCAGTGGGCAACACGAGCAAGAACTTCAACGTCGGGGAGGGAGGTGTCATCGAACCCGGGGGTGTCGACGAAGACATATCTCCTTGGGCCTTTGTCTAAGGCAACAGGGTAGACCTCGGAGGTGCAGCTTGTAAGTTCGTCGCCAACTTCGACAACATCCACATCAAAAAACGTGTTGATAAACTGGAATACACATGTCAGCATCCGATACTATGGGCGGAAGGCAAAGCACATGCCGTTGATTTCCCAGATCCAGTGAGACCGAGGACGCTACGAGAGGAAGACACATAGCTCAATATGATGAACAAGGATACATGGACGTAGGCGAACTTACGCGATGATGACGTCGGACTTGCTCAAACGCATGCCTTCGTGGGAGGGTTGTGGGGCATATTGGCGAAATATTTTGTTTGGGATGCCACGGACTGCGCTCAGCATACTGGATCCACTGTTCGTGTTACGGGTCCACATCGTGCAGAATGGGAAGGTGAACAGGGAGGAGAGTCAGGTCAGGAATATTGGATATGGGAGGGATTTGAGGTATTTAGCGAGCTGATGGTATGCTGACATGCTTGTTTGTCGTGTCCACTGACACGCCATGGTTCAGTGGCTGTGAGTACGTGAAATCGTGGACGTAAGTTCTGAAACTCGTTGTGAGGAGAGCGATCTCGAAACGGACAATTATTTAGCGATGGAAATTGCAGTAAGAGCTTTATTCATGCGATGGATCCGTGGTAGATGTGGGACACGGAGGTGAGAAGCCATCGACGAGCAAGGCACTTGGCCAAGTTACCAATTATCGACGGTTGAATCAGTCCACATTGGCATGTNGCGCAATCCCAAGAGTTCCCCCGAGCCTTGAATATGTACAATACTAGAGTTTTCTGAGAAATTTCTCTGACACGCGTCAGCTGATAGATGACGAAACGACCAGATGTAGAAAACCTTACCATCATCGCGCGGCTTTCGGAGGCTTTCAAGGTGTCTTCTTGTGCTATGGTTGTGATTGACGTCTATCCGATATTGGTATCGCCTATCGCCAATCTTCCAATCTAATGGAAAACGGAACCGAGCCCTCGGTCGTCATGAGGTTGTTGGAACGGAAGTATACACAGTGCGAGACGCTCGCTTGTGCATGGACGTTCGAAGAAGAAGAACCTTGTCTCATGTTCAAAGTTAGGATCGATCTTCTCGGTTTGGGCGCCACGGGCACGAGACGTCAGAATGAGACCCTGTCGAGTGCAGGAAAGGGGAGGCGCGGGGGTAGGAGGGTGAATGCGATGAGATGGTGCGTGCTGAGAGTGGTGGTAGAAAGAAAGGATCGCGTCATTGAGATTGGTTTCGAAAGCCATAACACCCAAATTCCAAGCATACATTACGAAGATAAAAAGGTGTGTATCTCCCCTCGAAGGCAAGTCCTGGGTGATCAAGCTTGAACGTTGTCTGTAGAGTAGCGAACGAAGGACCATCTGTTCCAACGTTCACCTCCAAGGCATGCCCTTGAGTAGTCGCAAAAAACGAATGGTTGAGCTCAAGATTAGGTGGGATGCGGAGGTGAGAGGACAAAGGAAGGAAGATACACATAACCATCGACAAGGCACATTGCTAGGTATCGATCGTCGAACGAACACACGTTTGCGGAACCCTGAGATTCCTGAGCCTTGAGTACTGCGCAGTGTCAATCGCTGGCTGGTAGACGATGAATGAAACATTGAAATGCTGAAGCCACCCTTTGGGTCCGACCGGTGGTGAGGCTTTCAAGTGGGACCGAGGGAGTCGACGTAAGTAGAAGCAATGTGGGGATGCAAAAACGAGGAATCAATCCTCTAGAATGCCCATGTACGTGTTCGAAGATGAATAGCCTCCGTTAGGATTTTATCAAGTTGTGTTGGTGGTCACGGTTTTGACATAGCACGGTGAAGCATTATATCGAACGCAAGAAGGGGGGAGAGGGGCCGTGGAGAGGTGGGAATATAGAGGACAATTTTCAAGGCATCGAGACGAACTGGTCCCCAGTTCGGAGGACGATCTCAGAGCGCCAAACGTTATGGTTTCACCGTAGAAACATTTCCGCCTAAGATGAATCGGGCTTTTAGCGTGTACTCTAATAAGCAGAGCTCCTGATGGTAGGAATACGACCAACGTGCTTGAGATCGGGGAGCACTAGCAAGAGGGAGCGAAGGAACCCTGGGCGGTTCATTAGGGACCTTGTGGCAATGGATATGTGCATTGCGTATATATATATATATATAGTGGTGTTCGTTGGAGGGGTGGAGGTGGGAGTGGAGATGGGAGCAAGGAAGGATCCTTTTCAATCGATTTTTGGGCGGTTGGTAGATGAGATCGAGGGGAGTTAGGCCGTCGGCGCGATGGGCAATTCGAGAGATATCGCGGGGTAGGTTTTGAGGCTTCGGTGAAGGTGAAGGTGAGCCGAGGACGGGTGGGTATGCTTCATATGCCCATCGTTGGCTGGAATCGCTCAAAGATAATACGCGATATTATGGAGGTAGGCAATGGAAGGGTTGAAAGGGTGAAAAGGTGTCCTCGCGGTCCGGCAGGGGTTCTGAGAGGCAAAGCTGGAACTCTGGACCTTGTCATCTTGGGCGAGGGAAGGAACTACCGATGCGAGTTGAGTAGTGCATGTGAGTGATCGGGTTTCCAGGAGAGGTTGGGAGGGCACTGAAGCCGGTAGACTTGGGTGCATGGTCGCGGACGATATTTGAGGTGGGTAAGTATCCCCAATTACTTTGAGGCGTAGAGGCCTAGAAACCCACCAGAGCCCACCAGGTATTGATATGATCGATGATCCCTTTAGGCTTTCGAAGGCATCACCACTTTTATGGTCTCCGTGCGCCGAATGGGTGAACGATTGAACGTTCGTACACGTCCGTCATCATTTCGGCTACTCGTTTTGTTACTACTGTTACCTTGCGAACACGCAAAGGTGTGCACTGTGCTCTCATCCTTGGATATGGATGGAGGGGGGTGGGGGGGATGGATGCGTGGATGCTGGAACATCTGCCAGTGGTGGTTCATTGATCGTTTGCTACCGGATACAACCAACGTGATCGTAGAGAGAGATCGGACATACTTGGGGGAAGGCCTTCAGGCATTTTGAGGGGTTGTTTTTGGGGTTTAGTCAAGTTCGACGCTATTTTCGGTTGGAGGGGAGACTTGGAAATGGAACGAGAGCTGGAGAGGAGAGCGGTGAGCGGACGAAACGAAATTGAAGAAGAAATAAACGAAAGGGGGCTCACTCATACATACGTTGGCGTTCATAAATTCAGCCGTGCGAAGTTGAATCGATGAAAGACGGAGGTTACATTTTATGGGCGTTTGTGTGGTTCTTGAAGCTTGAAGATGCATCGGGTAGGAATGATATGATGGCATTCAACATTCTCATTTAACATACACGATAACCACAAAACGACATTGGAGGACATAGATGATGGATGTATCTCCCCTTCTACGATCCGCATGCGTACGTACGAGCATACAAGGAAAGTAAAATAAGATAAAGGTGTAAAAGGGAAGAAAGATGGATCTGCGCCCCGTTTCCCCTAACCGATGTCCATTGGATGTGGGCGTCGTAGTGAATAAGAGGCGCGTGTATGTACGCAGAATGTGTACGTGTGAGGAGAATCTCTTACCGAGAGGAGAATCTTACCGGTTCAGACGGATGAGAGAGCGTGGACACACTCGGCGTATAATATCAAAAGGTGTATAGAGTACATGAATCATGATCACGGTGTGTGTATGAATCAAGCACGGAGCTGGTTGCGGAGGTTCTCCTCGAGGGGGCCTTTGGGTCTGATGAACTTGACGTAGGCGCCGTCTCTGTCATCGCATCGCATGTTAGAGGGGGAGAGGGCAGGGAAGGGAAAGGGCTACGCACTGGAAGACCTTCTTCTCCTCCTTGAGCTTGAGGTAATCCTCCTTGTTGACACTCGTGAAACCCCACTTCTTGGAGATGATGATCTTTTGACGACCGGGGAACTTGTAGCGCGCACGACGGAGGGCTTCGATGATGACGGGTGCGTTCGCCTCTTTGCAGCGGATGCTCAAGATGATTTGACCGATGTTGACGCGGGCGGCGGTGCCGTAGGGTTTCCCCCAGGCGCCACGCATGCCGGTTTGCAGCCGATCGGCACCGGCACAGGACAACATCTTGTTGATGCGGAGGACGTGGAAGGGGTGGACGCGCACACGCATGTGGAAGGAGTCTTTCCCGGATGTTTTGGTGACGTATTTGTTGGCGCAGATGCGGGCTGCTTCGAGGGCTTCGGAGGAGAGCTGCTCGTATTCGTCGGAGACGAGGTGGCAGCAGAAGGGGAATTCATCGACGTTGGCGCGTTTGCGGCCCAGGTCGAAGATGCGGATCTGGGGTGGGTGAGTAAGAGATGGGGGGATGGGGGAAGGATGCGAACCTTGGGATCTGGGACACCACGGTTGTAGCGGGATTTGGGGTAAGGCTTGTTCTTGCAGTAGCGGTAGCAGCGAGCGGGACGGCGACCCATGGCGAATTCTAGCACCAAGTCAGCAAGCAAGATCAATAATCAGGTCCATCCAACCCCAATCCACCGCATCCACCCAATCCACCACTCGCACCAGCACCAATCCACACCGAAACAACGCATCGACATGCGAGAAACGGGACTTACATAGATTTGGGTTCGGGGGAGGGGTGATGGCGATGGAGGGTTGGGACCGCTCGCTCTTTTATACGGGGCGATGTACGATGACTAACGCGGTGATTTGGGATGAGTAACCACGTAGCGAATTAAAGCTCCGAGTGTTTATGTAATATTATGTAACTGTAGGTAAGCAAGATCCGCACGTGTTTGGGTTGGGAAGAAAAAAAGAGTGGGCGGACATCGTGCACCGTCCTCGACCTCCTCCTCCTCGTCCTGCTTGCCTGTTCTGTTTTGTTTAGAGTTATACCGCCGAAAAACGTTAAAAAAARGACGATGCCGGGCGACGAGGAGAAAGAAAAATCGGGGAAATCAGCGAGTGCTGCGTCAAAGGGTGAGTTATCCTGGTTCTTTGGTTTAGCTGGGATGTAAATTCTGATCATTTACTTTGTCTATTTCGTGGTTCGTGCGGTTATCTGGGATACAGGCAAAGATGTCTCCCACGTCCCCTGCAAATTCTACAAAGTCGGCTCGTGCACCGCGGGGTCTTCGTGTCCCTTTTCGCACTCTGCGGCGGATACGGGGCAGAAGGGTGTGTGTGCGTGGTTTGTGAAGGGGACGTGCAAGTTTGGACACAAGTGTGCGTTGGCGCATGTGTTGCCGGGGCAGCCGATGAATATGGATAGGAAGAATAAGAAGGCGGCGCAGGTTGCTGCGAATAGTGGGGGAGGAGGAGGAGGAGGAGGAGGAGGTGGTGGTGGTGGTAATAGGGAAGGAGGGAGGGAGAAGGAGAGGAGGAGGAAACCGAGTGCTGTCTCTGGCCCGCCCCAGCTGCTGACGGGGTCGACGGCACCCACGAGACCTGGTCGTCCGCCGATGGCCATGCCCCTCAAGGCGTCGATATCGCCTCCACTCAAGGATACAGATTTCGCGAGTCTGGGTGCGCTGGATGAACAGTTGGCGACGCCGCCTGCGCAGTCGAAGCCGTCTCCCGTGCAAGAGGATTCTGCTGATAATACGACTACGAGTGCTACGACTACGGGAGGAGAAGCGTCCAGCTCGTCGCCCTCGCCATTGCCTGTCAACAAAACGCATACACCACGTCGATCTCAGGAATCCCATTTACCCGACTTTGGTCCCATTGGCTCGCCTCCCCGCGTCACCCCAACCACTCCCAATCCCAACAACACCAACACCAACACGAATGCGAATACACCACGTATACCAAACACAAACACCCACGGCCTCTCCCCATCTACGTCCCCCAACGTCGCGCCCTCGCCCTTTTTGTCGTCGTCACCGTTTTCGGCGCCGCACGCGCATTCGGTGTTTGCGAATGCAGACTCGCTTTCTCTGCGCCAGGGACACAGTGGCCAACAAGGTCAAGCGGGTATTGCGAGGAGTCTGGGGAC
>JAPEVF010000847.1:0-19326 GCA_029747585.1 Pleurotus djamor | reverse complement strand
CGGGCTCCGGTTCGAATTCGCTGGCGACCAAGTGGAAGTTCTCGTTGAATTCCTTGACCATACTGAGAGACCAGCAAGTCATCACATTGACCCCTGGCGCACGCTGCAGACGATAGAAGTCATCCTGCCTCGCCGCCCAGATGAGGCCATTTGGCGGTCGACTTCCCATCGGAGGCGGTCGAGGAAGCCATGGGCCATCCTTTTCTCGGACCCAGGTGTACTTGATCTCGCGTTTTCGCGTGTTGAGGTCGTTCTTGCCCATGTTGAGGTATGAGAGTCAGAGAAAGAAAGAAAGATGTGAGGATCGGTGGCCAGGTGAAGACGCGTATTTATACAAGTTCCAAGAATTGTGTGGCAAAGGTGGTCCAATTCCATAATCGGCGAACAATGGGTGTGGCCACTGGCACGCGCACCAGAGAAAGGAAGAAAACTATGACTCGCAGACTTGCGTCGATGACCCAAGTCGTGTTTCAGGGTCGCCCCTCTTTTGCTACATGGACTGGCGACGTCACATCGATGTCTATTTGTTCTCTCCTACTCAGCTATCCGTCGCGCATTCACGTCCTCCCTTCCCATCCCATCCCGTGTTCGCGTCCTAGCCTCGTCGTAGCCTAGCGTAGCATTCTCCCTTGTCCACTCCCTCTCGTTCCGCCAGCGCATATCCTCCACCAAAACCTGTGAAACACATCAGTTAGGCTTACGAGAAACCGCCCTCAACGCCATAACATACCTGCCGTGATCCTCCCACCTCTCCCACACTTGTCCCCTCACGCTCAAGCAACCGAGCCTGTCCCCTGCCCCGCGCTCGCAGTGCTCTCCCTCCCGGGTCCACAAATATGCTTCCCCTCCCAAATGCCTTATCCCATCTCGCGGACCGTGTCGTCGTATCCGAGAGGTAGTGATGCATCTTCTTTATTCGCGCTAAAAATCGAGAGAAATAAAAAANGGTCGTTTTTCATCTCCACCCACATAAGCCTGTCGAAAATGTGTTTGGCGTCGAGAAAAAAAAATTATGGCAAAAAANCGCGGAAACTCACCGAAATCCGTTCGAAATGAGTACTTTACGCGACGATCGTATCGTTCTGCTGACGTAGAAGCTATACCCATTGTGTACAAGTCGAAAAATGAGAGAGAAAGTTGACAAAACACGAAAAACAACACACAAAGTCGGTTGGTTAAGATAGATTCGAAAACAAAATCACAAAAATCAAAACATACCTGGTCAACCCAATGACCACCAAGCTCAGGCTCGTCTCCTGACTATTACATTCCTATTCCCATTCCAAAATCATCTTCGTGCCCGCGAAAAACAAGAAACAAAGTCGGTTAGTCAAGATCGGATCCGAAGCAAAGAAAAATCAAAACACACCTGGACGACCCAAGACCACCAAGCTCAGCCTCGTCTCCTGTTCCCGTTCCCATTCCTTAATCGTCTTCATGCCCGCGAAATCCACGAAGAATGTTGAAGGAGATTGATTTTGAACATTGATGGCAGAAATACCAAATCGGAGGTCGGCGTCGTGTTGGAAATTTCGTGGTTTCACTTGAGATCGAGGGCTATGGGTGACGCGAGAGCTTCAGCGGATGGACTTGGAGGAGGGAGGAATGCGTTGGGAATGGACTCGGGGTGGATGCAGATGAGTGGAGGGAGGGAGGGAGCAAGGGAGGATGGAGAGAGAGGAAAGAGGGAAGAGGGGGAGGGAAGCGCGCAGTTACGATGGAAATCGAATTCGTCATGTTGGGCTGCGAGAAACGAACGAAAGATGGAGAAANGGCTGAGAGGGGAACGATGAGGAGAGGGGAGGAGATGCGAGCGTGGTGGTAGGAGAGAAAGAAGGAACGCAAAGTCGATCGGGCGTCTGAGTCCACTTCTTGACTTTCTCCACCAACGCTCACAACACACAAGTTCACGTTCACCCATCATCACATCCACACATCATCATCATTATCACATTCTAGCAAAACGGACACGCATCGACTGTGGTCGGGTACTGAGGGTACTAGTATGTAGTCACATATGTACACGCAAATGCACAGCACTACACAATAATAAGGTCAGTAAGTGTACCTCATCCATAAACAACCTCCGAATTGGTGTGCTCACTTTGCGTTTCAAGAAATTCGGTGTAAATAGGATACGCAATAGATGGATTTTCTATCGCCAAGTATGAGTATAAGTATACTATCATTTTCAAGTCATGGAACTCGGAACGTACCAGCAAGATAAGATAGCCAGCAATACAGACTCGGACTTGGACCTGCGAAGAGCGATGGACTCGGTCGGTAAGGCACGGACAACACGAACGACTGCGTGCTTACCTTGTTTTTTGTTTGATTTATGTATAGCAAAAGATGGCGGAGACGACCTGGGTCCGACGAACGGAACGAATGAATAAGTATAGCAGGACTACTAATCGTGATCGCCGGCAAGCCAGAGACCAAGGAGTCAAAGACTCACACGGAACGATTCCTAAACCGCCGACATCGTCAGTCGCCGTCGCCATGTACTTGGAGAACACGAAGAAAGAACTTACCAAGAAAAACATCCACAATTTATGCCTACGGGGAGGAAGGAAGGGCATCAATTGTCGTCGCTTACAACTTCCCCCAGGCTGATCAGGATTCAGAAAGACTTACTCGAGGAGGAGTCTACATGTACGTTCGGCGCTGGTGTCGCCCGAAGCTCACCCAGCCATCGTCTTCGTCTTCGTTGTCGGCGTCGGCACCGGTATCAACGGCTTCCTCTGCCTTCTCGACGGGGGCATCAGCTTGTCCATTTTCGGTCTTCGCGTTTTGGGGAGAGTCCTCGCTCGAGCTTGAGCTTGATGCAGAGGCCGAGGCCAACGAGTTGGTGGCCGGGGTGCGGGGAACCAAAGCCTCCTCGACGCTCACCCAGGGAGTGGGATCATCATCTAGTAAGAGGAATATGACATTAACATCAACAGGTACCCGAAACGATATCCGACGAGGATACTCACCCGACGCTGGGATTTGCGAGAAGCCCACTTCGGCATGGACACACGGGCGGTACGCCATGATCATCCCTGCCGCCAATGAAAGAGGTATGTCAGACAGGGTCGACAAAAACAATGATTTTCCGAGACTTACCGTCGTATTGATAATGATACGTCACGTTGAGGTCGACTCCGAAGACGACTTCGTGGGTCTTCAAGCAGTAGTAATCGTGGTTAAAGCAGTAGCCACAGTGGAGACACAGATGGTCGGACTCGCAGAAGGGGCAGTAGTGGCGGTGGAGGTAGTGGCTTTTCGGATGGCCGCATTGGCAATGTTGGGGCGTATGGGGAGGGAGCTCGTAGCGGAAGGCGTAGCTGTTCATGGAGGAGCCTGGGTCCTGGACGCGACACGAAGGTGAGTGAGTAGAATGTGGAGGTGGTGGAGGGGAAAGAAACTGACAATTCTAAAGACTCAGCCCACCTTATACCAGTTCCCTCGATGTTCATCACAGCCAGTCGTATTTTTGTGATATCCCCTGGACTCCATGGGCCGTAACTACTAACGGCAACACATCGAGCTTCTCTGTATGTGTGTTTCTCCCGTTTTCTTCAGCTTGCTGATTATGGCTCTATTGCTCAGGGTTCACCGTGGACTCGTTTTCCTTTACGCAGCCATCGCGATCCGCTGAATTTGGGGGTTTTGGGCCTCCAATGATTCGCCAGCTTTTTCCGCCGCGCTAACCGTGTTACCTGGCTGGTCCCTCTACCAGACGTCTTCGGTGCGAAGGCCATGGACTATCATGACTCAGACTCGTGCCCGATGGCTGGGTATCCCGATGCTTTCCAGTATGAAGGTCGTGTCCCATTGTATACAACGCAACTCCGATGTGAGCTAGAAAATTTTCTTGAGGAGGCATCGCATCAAGTCATACTTAAAACTCACCGCCGGCATACCCTCCCCCGCCGCCACACATCTCTTCCACCTTCTACCCACTTTCCCTCCCTTCCAAAGTCCTCCTCCTCCATCATCAAGGACAGTCACCGACCCAAATCAACACACATGATTGTCAAGACATAAGCGCAAAGCTTATTATCACCGAAGATATCACCTTCCACTTACGGCCAGCTATGCAAATCAGGCTTCGATGGTCGCTGCTTTATCTATTATCTAGGTTCCTCAGGATCATCCGACGATTCCCATGGCCTAGGAATCCGGCCGATGGGACCATTCGTCTCGATTTGGGGATGTCTCCCATCACTAGTCCCACCGTCCACGGACTTCCTCGTGCTCCCTTTCCTATTCCAAGTCAAAGACACGCACCCCATGCCGATTGTGCGCTTAGGTCTGCCGTTTACCCCCTTTCCATGTTTAGCTCTGGAATGGAGAATGCTGCATCAAACACTGCCCACCTCACGTCTTCTTTTCTAGCTCTTTTTCTCATGGCAATATCCCGCCGACATCGAAAAATACTGCGGCGACCCTCAATACGTCTTCGAAGTCGACTAAATACCTATTCAGACACTTGAGGTGCTCCGTTCCCCCTGGCCGCCACGATCTCGATAATGTCTGTTCCTACTGCGCCGCTTTGCTGAACTCGACTTCGTAGCGGGTAGACATATCGCGCTTCAAGCTCAAAACTTGGATCACCACCGAGGGAGTACACCCTATGATTAAGTGGAGGAGGCAAGGAAGGGAGGCTTTGATCATGGCGTAGCAGACTGTCCAGATTAGGTTGAGTACATTCCCTTCGTGGATCATGTCGTTATTCAATATTCCTTGACATCTCGTAATTCGCAGCAACCATTGAGTTTACTTCTTAGAACTCTCGGAGAACTCCGTCCGTCGTTTGTGCTTCTCATGAAGCGGCGACAAATTTTATACTTTGTTGAGTATGGTAATGACATTTCTCTTTCAATCCATGTTTCTCATGAGTCGCAGCCAGCGTACCTGAACTCTGCGTTGACAAGCGAGTTATTCCAGCATCGTATGGTCGTTTCGCGACCCTGATGGGAACAGCCTCAAGAGGCTATGTGCTCCCTTCCTTGTTCGATCCACAAGTCTAGAGCGACAACGCGTTGCATCGAATGACAAATTAATGGTTGTACGATACCGAATACGACTCGCGTCAGTGATCGAAACCAAGGGCACAGTCAATGACGCATGAAACTGTCTATGATGGTTTTGTCCTGAATACTCATTCGGACGAACTTACTGCTGGCCTGTATCATCTCGGCTTAAGCAATTGTATCTACACAATGGGGAGAATATCTCAATTTCAGAATATTTCGCAGGAGACGGATATAACGACGTACGAAGAAGTGCCCAACTAAACTAGGGGCTCATAGGAGAACGAGTAACTTCGACGTAATTCGCGAGGTGCTCCAACCTGCGTCCCGATATTCGAGACTTCTGTTACGAAAATGCTTTCAAGCTACCTGGTACATGCTACATGAGCTCACTGAGCTGCCGTAGAATTGCACACCTGCCCACAAACACAAAGTCTCAGCGGATCGCGCACAGGCGCGGCCTAGACAAGATCAAGCGATGACAAGTGGAAGCACCAGCTAGCGTCAGAAGCTGAGGGTAAATTCTTAGGTGTGTTAGCAGGATGAAGGAAGGCGGCTAGTCGTGAAAGACTTCGGGGATTGTTTTGAATAATCTACATGAGCAACGAGTAATTCCATTGTGGTGCCTTGATTTGTTTAAAGCCTGAGCTCAAAGTTTGAGTTTGTTTCATACTTGCGCCGGCCGTCAAAGTCAAGCAAGGATCAAGAAGATAATGAGTGCTAGACGGTGTAGTGGAAGGTGCAGCGGGCCTAGTGAATACACAAAGACATCATCTCCGCAACGCAACGAATATGAATTTCTTGAAATCAATAGGATCGTCGAAACAACGGAGTATTGCAGATGAATCAACTACTGTGTACAGTCTCTCGTGACTGATTACCGTTCAAAAACTCAATTTGACCTTCAAGTCGTCTATGTTCACGCGTCACGGTTTGCGCCCAAGATGCAAAACTTTCATATTTCCATCCTCAATGTCGAGAGCTTTGACATACACTTTCCATGACTCCCACTATGGGAAGGTGAAAGCCATATGGAATTGACACAAGGACATACATGATGTGTCATAATCAATGAAATTGGGGGCTCAAAGGGGACGGGGAAGGAAGGCTGCGGTCATGGAAGAGGATGAATGAATGTACTTCGGTCCGTTCCTGAGCCTATACCAAAAGTGAGGTGTGTATGGAAGACGACGTATGTGGGCATCGGAGCACGGAAACGGGACATATGTGGGAGGAAAGGGGGAAATGTGGTATCAAGGAACGAAAAAGAAGACTAGAAAAGAAAACGAAAAGAGAAGAGACGGAAGGAGGAAGAAGTTCTTTTTTCCCGAGGCGATGATGTTCACACGTTTCCAACAGCTCCATGAATAAGTAAAAGGAGTCCCATATTCCATATTGGTACTATGACAAGAGAAGCAGCTTCGGAAGCGCACCAGATGCTACGCAAAGCGGTACAATCAGGGCCGTTATTGAAGCAAGCCCGGCTATGCTGGGGCTGGGTTGGGAGCGCGTCAGCCAAAGTGCGAACTTGAAGGCTTGTGTTAGCCTGCGTGTTGTATATGTACTAGCTTTGTCCCGTCACGAACACGGTGTTTGTTCAGTTCTAAAAGACCAGTTAGACTCTAAATGACAGATGCGAAGGTTAGAAAACGGGGAACATACCTGTATATAAGGCTATTGGCTGACTCTGGCAAGACGCTGGCCCGTGGGGAGGCATCTGACAAGGCCGGGGCCAGGACAGTACAGAAGGGCGCGTCAAGTTGAGCCAAGCAGCCTACAGAATTTAAAGAGAGCTCGAGTTCGTAGAGACAGAGTCACAGTTTCGAACGGAAAGATGCGCCAGCAGGATGGTGGACAGACTCTTCTTGAGAAGCCGCGGCGGGAGAAGGTAGCCAAAGCGGAGGAACGGTTTTACCAGCAGCCAGGACTAACGCAGGGACAGATGACGAGCACAATTTGAACGTCGAACGTCGAAGGCGCGAGGAGTAGATTGGAAGGAGCGAGCGAGAGGAAATGTATGATGAGAGGGAGAGGAAGACTGTCGAGGTTGGAAGATTCAACCCCAGTCGAATTCAAACTCCGATCGGCTTGATGTTCTTCTCTTTGGACGACAACGACGGCTTGTCCAGCTTGTCAAATGATGGAATTTCATCAATACGCTGTGTGTTTCCCCAAGGTAGTCATTTCTGCAACCCAAATTTGACGGAATTCAACAACTGCATGCCTTGAGACGTTTGTCAAAATTTCGGAATTCTCTATGTTTACAAATATACTGATACTGTCCCCCTCAGCAAACACCGTCGCGTTGCACTTTGCGCCGCTCTCTACTACGAACCTTCGTGGTACACGGAATCATCTGTGGATCCAAATACTCTTGGTTCAAACCGCCTCCAAAAGGCTCAAATTTACATGAGTGGAAAAGGCTCAAATTTACATGAGTGGATGACTATGTTCCCTCGAACGCTGCCCCCTCGAAATCCATACCGATCGATACACTTCATCATGCCATTTGTGGCTCTCCGAAGCTCTTAGCCGAAAAGGTATGTCACTGCCTCCATCAAATTCTCGTGGATCAAGTTGAGAAGACGTCCAGTTCCTAGCTGCGCAGCCATTGCTCCCACATATGATACTTACGACAGACAAGCGGCTCATAGTGTTCACAAGCGAGAGAAGCACCAGGAACCGCTTCGCACCCATCCAAGTATGTCAACTTCCTTTCCAAGTTTCAAAACCCAGGGGCCAGAACTTATACTAATAAATGATTATTTTCTCTTTCAAAGCAGCGACAAACAACGCAGAGGTATATAAACCTCTGACATGCTATACGTCCCCCAGTCAACATCCACCATCTACCCCGAAATTATGCTCCGTCCACTGACCGACTCTCACCCAACTCTCACCGGCTCTCCTCGCTGCCTCCCGCTACGAAGTCCTCTTGTCTTCGTGCCACGCGCCAAGCTTCAAGACGCATAGGTAGCCCTTGACCAAGGGTTACCACCAACCTTTTGGCCTATCTCCTACTCAGTAAGTTGTTGCGGACATTTCTTTACCGTGTTTGTGTCTAATGCTTTCGATAAATTTCTAGGTTACGCACATCCTTGATGTTGCTAGCCCCTTACGCGTGTTCGCGAGCCTTTTTCTCACTCATGGCCATCTCGACCCCAGGTAAGTGTTCTCGGATTTTGTTTGCGGTCGCTTTCTGATTCTGACTGCAATCTTTCAGTATCTCTTGATCGTCTTGCGCTTGACACTTGGAACATGCACCGATGCAAATGTGAGTTCACGTCTTTGATATTTCATGACCTTTACTGATGACCAATGCCATCTAGAACCATTTTTTGCCCAATATAAGTCGACTTCGAGGCGTAAATTATACTGTTGCGTACTCAAGACACCGTTTTTGTAAGTCCGTATACCCCTCTAATCGCATAATGAAGCCTGATCATTCGTTTTAGACGCTGCCCATGCAACGACGAGCCCCCCAGCTCCGCGGCAAGTCAGGCTCCCTGTTCGGCTGGTACGTGAGCATGATCTATCCCTCGAATACTTCCCAATAACTGATCATCTCTACCTGTAGCTTCCTCACATATCCAAGCCTTGATCCTGAGGCAGAGTCTCAGGGTGGATCCCTGCCTATCCATGTTTCGCCCATCAATCACAACGTACCCATCACCCTTGGCTTATTGGGCTAGTCAAACACTAGTCCTTGGCTCGCATCATGGACTCCATTGTCGTCGAAACGGGGACCCCTACGCGATCACCCCGGCATCAGCCCTTTGTCACACAAAGTATCCACCACGACTATTGGCTTGGGTTTCCACCCCCATCTCTCTTCTCGACCGCGCCACCAACCATTCATTTTGTTCATTCAAATGAATAGCCGCTACGTCTTGAACGGTTTATAGTCCATCATCGACACTGGTTTTGCCCTTACTATTAGGATTGCCGATATCCTCTGCTTGCCTTCTCGACCGCGCCACCAACCACCTCGCCTTCGGTTGTCTCTCAACGTCACTGTCTCAACTCACCCCTCGTCATGACTCTACCCGTCGGCCACCATTGTTGTTGACTCTCTTGAACCCATACGTTCACTCCTCCCGCCGCCACTTGCAGAAGCGGAGCATCTCCATAACGATGTCAAGCACCCATCTAAACCTTGGGTTCCCACCTCCATCTCTCTTCTCGACCGCGTCGCCAACCGTTCGTTTTCCCTGTTGATTCATTCACTCGAATGACGGCCTACTCACCGTTGCGTCTTGAACACTTTTGAATGCCTCGCAATCCATCGAAACCGGTATCGCCCTTATTAGCATTGCCGAACATACCCTCCGCTTCCCTTCTCGACCGCACCACCAACCACCTCATCTTCGATGGACTCTCAGCACCAATCTCTCAATTCATGCCTAATCACAATTCTAGTTGTCGGCTACCATCGGTTTTGACAATCTCAACACCATCCTGCCATCGCCACTTTCAGAGGGAGCATCTCTCCATCGTGTCATCCCTCCTCGACCGCGCCACCAACTCAACCTTGCTTCCCACTTTTTTCGGATGCACCGACGATCTTTACCTGGAGTTTGCCTCCCTTCCTTTTCTCGATCGCGCCACCAACCACCTCACAATCCTCCCCTCATATGTTGCAACCGCAAAATCTTCTCGACACCAAACAGGTCCCTCACCCTGCCGCCGTTGTCTGTCCATTGCAAGACGCCGTCAACTTGGAAGGATGTCTCGTAGCTGTCGTTCGCAACGGAACGGCACATTCTACGAGTCGCCTCCCCTTGTTTTATGGTTTCGGGCGAATTGGACCCGATCGCGGCGTAGACGTCTGGACCAACTTATCTACATTCCTCTCCCCGACGAGCCTTCTCGTGTGGTCGTTCGTAGCCCTTACAAACCCCAGTGTGAGTACTCGTTACACTTCAATTACTCACGGATCATGACTAACATATCATTCTACAGGTTCTAGTATCAACTTGATCCTCTACGTAGCCGTAGCCATAGCCGTAGTCCTACTCTGTCAACGTAGATAGTAATATACACCAGCGGAAAGAGAGGGGAGACCCTTTTTTCCGCTGGCTACAGCCTACCTTCGGGAGGGGAAACCCTGTCAGTCTGAGGTGTTGGGATGCATGGACTTGGGATGTTTTTTCAGCCAACTGGCCAATCACAGCGAGCCGCTACTTGCCGCTGCAAACACAGGAGCAATCAGGAGGGTCAGCGGAAGAGCGACTCCGACTAAGCACTTGAGTCTCTTCACCTCCAACTCATCCTGCCTTTCTTTCTCCAATGCTTCAATCCGACGTTTTTGGCTCTGAACTCGTTCAAGGCTGCAAGAAGGCGACGAGGTCGAACGCATCGTGTCGGGGGAAAGAGGGAACAAAGACTCCTTGGACGGAGGTCGTTATCTATAACGGGCACGTTGTCCAGGTGATCACTCGGGGACTGGCAGGGACGATGGAAGGATATTGCCATAAATAGGCATGGACTGACTATATCCGGAATAATCCCTTTTATTGCCGAGACCGCACACAACACCAGGCAACACCTGGCTCTCCACGAGCACTAATTTAGACCGAGCGAACACTAAGTACGGAGTATTAGTACCGCCTAGGAGGAACTTTGCAAGTTCCTTTGTCTTGTTGACGTGAAAAGGCATGCCTTAAAAGCCAGGAAGTCGCTTATACTCGAGAGTAGAATATCCAAATATGCATTGTAATTGTATGATCGTACACAGGCAGCGTAGTAGTAGATTGAAAGTGAAGGAAACCAAGTAAAAGAAGCCAAGACAGCGTATTGGACACTACGGGTCGCTCATTTCTACATCACCATCGACCGGCAACTTCTTGACGATCTCAATCGTCATGCCGTTGATATTAGGTTCGATGATCTCGTCGAAGAGCAACTCTTCCTTGGCCCTTCGAAATTCGCTATCCTTATCAAGTGCCCACTTACGGCTGATCCCCTTCCAAACAGCTTGATCGCCCTCATAAGGAATGTCATCCCTGACGTAGCCGTCGTTCCCAATGGGCAGTTTGCAATCTTCTAGATCTTTTCCGGTCTTCTCCTTGTNGGCTTGCCTTCTCTCGGTCTTCGTACTGCATTTCCAGGATTCCTGACGCGTCCGTAATCTGAATGATTGCGGTAGCTTGGKGTCTTCAGAGATATAGCTGATCTCCTGGCTACTCTATTTCCCACAAAGAAAGGCTCCCTTCAATGGGGATGGACTTTCCCGGTTGACAACTGTACTATATTGAAATTTCCAGCCGCAACAGAGAAGGCATACGAAAAATGAATCGAGTCTGGGTTATCCTCGTCGTTGTCCGTGAAAACCTTTTATTGAACGGGGGTGAATCATA
This sequence comes from Pleurotus djamor, assembly GCA_029747585.1. Classification (NCBI taxonomy): domain Eukaryota; kingdom Fungi; phylum Basidiomycota; class Agaricomycetes; order Agaricales; family Pleurotaceae; genus Pleurotus; species Pleurotus djamor. The sequence continues at coordinate 7,946 of JAPEVF010000847.1, read as the reverse complement.
GGGAGTGACGGGACACTACCGCGTGCTCAAGGTCCGAGGCGCGAGAGGGTTGACCTTAGACAAGTCGCGAATCCATTGAGGATTCGGCGTCGAACAATACCGCATACTGCGAAAGATGATGGTAGAATAAATTAGATATCTATACGCCATTAGAAGATAGATGCAGACGGAGTGACTTTGCTTAGACTACGCAGCAACACGAGCCTTCCCTGCTCTCTCCCAAATCTGTTCTCGAATAGCCCAAGGAGTATTGTACCACATCCTTCTCTCTAAGACGAGGTATTCCGTGACTCTGCGTTTCTCAGCTGGGACATTCAGTCGAGACTTCTTGCCCTGGTTGTCCTCGGGTTTATGGGCGTGGAGGGGGTTGCCCTGACGATCGTAAATCTCAAGGCTCTGGAAACAAAACTGGATGAGACTATGAAAGCAGTCCGAAGGAGCTATTCAGCTGACCTGTTCCGTGTCAAAGCGCACAAGAATGTGTGCCATGTACCGATTCCCAAATCGAGGTTCTTCAGGAGATAAGTATCCCTCCATAGCACGGACGGACAGTATCCGTGTGGGCGACACTTCACCGTGGAATCGCCACTTGTAGTGGAAATCGGGGTTGCGTCTTTTCAGAAGTTTTAGTTGATTGTCTTGATACGCGTCGATCGCGTAGGTTTTGATGAGCTTGACATCATTGCTATGGAAAAATTGGTTAGGTAAAATTATTGACTGCATGCACAAGAGGACTCCATACGCGGCTGAAGCTTGGTTGAGTTCGATATATGAACTCAACGCGTCGAGACGCCATGGCGCAATCCAAGCATCAGCCTTTGTAGACCGACTTCGGAATACATGAAACGGCCACTTGAATAGTTTGCCAAAGAACCCAGTCCTTGATAAGTCGACGTTTGGGAATGCGTTAGCCCCGGCCAGAGACCACATACTGCAAATTACGACATCATATTAGATTGGCTCCACGCTAAGACACACCCAGCCGAACCTCGTCGCACTCTTCAAGGCATTTTGACGGTTTGCAAGGAATTGGTCGAACATGGCGCGAAGATTTGGGTATTCCGAGAATCTGAACGGGTTGACGGAGTAGGGCAGCTCGACGTCTGTCGTTCAGGACAAGTTAAGAAAGCACTCCAAATTGCAGTTCTGAGCACGCACCCAAGGTGTCCACTTTCTGAGCCCATGGATCGGTCGTTGGGAACATCTTTTCCATCATCATCATTTGGTCAATTTGGGCTAACTGCTCCTTCATGATATCCTCTTCCGACTTTTCCACATCCGTGGGTGCGCTTTGCTTCGCATGGTGTCCAGTGTTCGCTTCAGGATGAGCATGAACTCGCGATGCTGACGAAGAGGGATGTTTCGGGTTATGTTCCGAGGAAACCCTTCCCTTGACTGCCATGGTGGGTCTCGGCTTCGTGTTTGACGGAGGGGGCGAAGCGGTGGGACGCGCCTTGGCTTCGGATTTTGGGGGATGCGGCTTCGTCGTTGTCGAGTACGTCCTACACGCGATGGCAATATTTCTCGAGGGTACGACGAGGAAGGTAGGCGAACGGCGACATGTTGTCAGCAAATATGAGGGTATCATGACAAGCAGCCGACCAATGAAAGTGATCGAGTTTGCACCCGAGGCGCACTGAGGGTGACCGGTGACCACTGTACTGACTGTGAGAATATATTTGTGACTGTGAGACATTTCTCACAGATGCCGGCCGGGTATTTCGAGCTACGCCGGCATCTTCCACGCGTCGTTCCTTCCGAAACGAAAGTATTTCTACAAGTTTCTTCGACTTCATCCACCACCAGCTCGCATCTTTCTCCGCAACCACCACCACATCGCAATGGCCGTGAGTCGGAAAACTCTTTTTACTGCTCGTTGCTGACGACGACGTCCACAGCGTTCTTCTCGTAGCAGCCGTCCCGCTCCTCGTCCCGCCGCCGCTGCACCTCCCCCACAATCCAGGGGAGCACATACAGCAGCTGCACCAGCCGGCTACGCACAACCTCCAGCGCATCACGCACCAGCTCCCCCAGCTGCTGCACACCCGACTACCGCTCAGCCTCAGCAACCCGGAATGCTTGCTCAGATGGCTGCCACGGCTGGTTCAGTAGCCGTAGGATCCACCATTGGCCACGGTATCTCGAGCATGCTGTTTGGTGGAAGCAGTCATGCCGCTGCACCTGCGGAGCAAGCTCCCCCAGCTCAGCAGCAACAGATGGCCGCGCCTAGCTGTGAATTCCAAGCCAAAGGTGCGTAGGAACAGTTTCCAGCAGGTCGCCTTGTGTTTATGGATCATCTTGTCTTCTCAGAATTCACCAAGTGTCTCGACAAGGCAGATCTCCAGTCATGCACATGGTATCTTGAGCAACTGAAGGCCGTGAGTAACCTCAAGTCCAAAGTGACCCATCCATTTATAGAACTCTTTTTTTCCAGTGTCAAGCCGCTGCGGCCCCATATTAAGCTGAGCTGGCGATGTCACCGCGCTTCAAGCGCATTCGATCTATCTGAGGCAATAATGGGATTTATCCGGAGACAACTACGATGGAATTCAGTCATCGTATGTAGCACGTATCTCTGGTATTGAATAACACAATCTCCACTCAGAAACTTAAAAAGTTCGAATTCATGAGCATCTGCATCCTGAAGCCTTGTCCCTGAGTCTTTATTCATATTCTCCAGCTTCCGATTGATCATGATTCGCGTCTTCTCTTTCATTTTTGTCCGCGAAGACGTGCTCACATGGTATTGCTATTGGTGCTGGCCGTCTCGGAGAAACTCCCCACCAGAACTCTCCCCACAACGCAGCGACATCCCAACTCGACGGCCCGGTGGCTTCCACCTTCGTCCTATGCGCATATCCCGGACATTCAGCGTAGCGGAATAACACAAATCTTGTGACAGAAATGGACCGGGCCTACGCGTATGTGTATCCACTACGACATATATAAGAGGTCTGAGTTTTACGCTTTTGCGAAGTTTCTTCACCCGCAAAGCCGCCATGTTCGCTCCCTTCCTCACTCTCCTTGCGTTCAGCGTTGTTGCGTTCGCCGCATCCCGGACGTCGCCTCCTTCTGGTGCCATTGTCGTTCGCGCGGGCACTACGACGTCTGGAGAGTTCTCTACTATCAACGCAGCGTTGAATTCTCTTCCCAATGATAGTTCATCACGTTCTATTTTCATTTACCCTGGGACGTACTCTGAGCAGGTGTACATCACTCGCTCTGGACCGCTGACTGTACGGCTCTACCTCTCATGAGCTTTGCGTGGATGCCCAACTAAACCGTTTGATTTGTTGTCTGCCAGATCTACGGGTATACTACTGACACGAACGCCTACACGGCGAATGTTGTCACTATCACCGCTGGCATACCTGCTAGTCAGGCTGGTTCGAATGATGCCAGCGGTACCATTCGAATCCATAAGAACGACTTCAAGATGTACAATGTCAATGTGAAAAATAGCTATGGACAAGGATCTCAGGCTATTGCTATCAGCAACTATGGCACCCGTGCGGGGTTGTACGCTTGTGGCTTCTATGGATTCCAGGATACGTTGTGCGTTTTGTTTTGCTGTCAAGTGCCTTCCAGTATGGGAGCTGACCTGATCTTGCACTCCAGGTACTCGAACCAAGGGACTCAGGTGTATCTGAAGGGTTACATTGAGGTCCTTAAAATGCTCAAAAAAGGATTATCTCGACCNGCTAACATTTTCTGTCTACAGGGCGCCGTGGACTTCATCTTCGGTCGACTTGGTTGGTTATCTCCTGACACTCACTTTTCTGCTCCTTCCTAACCTATTCTCGCTCCTCAAGGCCAAGCTTACTTCGGCGGAAACACAATCGCAGTTAGTACTCCAGCCCCTTCAAAAATATATTTGTGCTAAAACCAGCTCAGGTATCTAGCAAGGGATATATCACCGCGTCTGGACGTGAGGCTGACAACGCCGCCATATGTTTGTCAAGCTAACATATCCAAAAGAAATCACTGCCTCATCCCCATCCTCTAGATATCCTCAACGCGAACCGCATCATCCTCTCCCCCAACGCTGCATCAGGCACCGCTGGAAACGTCTTCCTGGGCCGACCTTGGGGTGCTTATGCAAAGTTCGTACTCACTTCTTTAATACTATTCACCCTTCCTTACTGTTTTCGCATCTTTGCTTAGGGTGATATTCAAAAACTCCATCATCACCTTACCCATGAACCCCGCAATTTGGTCCGTTTGGAACTCGGGTGATGAGCGCACTGACCACATTCTCTTCGCGGAATACAACACCACTGGATCTGGTGTCTCTGGAGCTAAACGCCCAAGCTTTGCTACGATGCTCTCGCAAAGCCAGGCTAACTCTTATACCGTTGCGACAGCTGTGGGTAGTGATTGGGCTTCGTGGGTTGATAGTGCGTATATGGTTTGAGCGCAAATAACGCACTGGTGTGCGGCCAATCTGTGCACAGTTTGATGCGATCAACGTGCAACGTATATCGTTGTAGTAGGCCGTCGACCATCAAATTTGTATTACAAGATACCTGTATATCCCAGTGTCCTTCGATATGGTCATCTCTATGGCGAAAGGCAATGCCTCGACGAGGAATCCACTTAAGAACCGCGCTCCTAACTCCTGCTTCAACAGGGGCGACGCGTTTGTCGGATCAACCTTGCTGCCAAGCCCTGCCAAGTCCCTGAACCAACCACCAACATGCAAGTCTTTGAACGGAAATCGACGGAATTTGGTGTATTCATGTGGGAGATCCTAGGATCTGCACTGGTTAAATACAACCTCATGTCGAGATAAGTCCAATGCGAAATTCCAATCTGGAAGCGGAAGGCCTGGCACTCATCGAATATCAAGGTTGCTGTGCACCACAAACGCCCAGTGTGCCTGGATGATGAAGACAAGGGAGCGTCGCCCTGCAAAGTTTGTCTGCCATGCACCGTCATTAACGCACCGCCCCCGATTGCCATATAGCCTGCTCTCTCTCTCCGAGAGGGATTCGCTTACCACCCAATACCATGGCTGATTCAGTAACCTCGGTCTCTGATAATTCCCCCTTCGATTTCGGACAGAGATTAGGTCTTTTTATTATCGTTGAGGTCGCGGCGCTCTCAGCTCTCTCGACTGGCCTGCTTCTGCTTTACATCCTGGTACGCGTTTTAACCGAGTCTTAGCGTGATTGGGATCGCACTAACATGGCTAAAATTTATAGTTTACTGGCGCAAAGAGGCATCTAGCGCAGCGTGAAATTAACCATGCTAAAGGGCAATCGTCAGATTCGTCCGTGGCTGCTGAGACGGAACCGGGGGACGTGAGCGGATCGACGTATTTCAGGAATTTGATGCTTTCAGAATGCATTCAGGCTATTGGTGCGTTTTTTTCGTACCCCCTCCGCTGATAAACGACGCGAGTCGCTAAACAAATATGTTTCCAGGTGGACTCCTCAATATTGAATGGATTATCAGAGCTGTACGTTTTTTTTGGACCGCTGATCTGCCTGGACATACACCCATGTTTTTGCGCTCCAGGCTGTAGTCGAGGGTTCGCTTTGTACTGCCCAAGGCGTGCTGAAGCAGGTCGGGGACGTCGCTGTGGCATTCACTTCTCTCACCATCGCCATCCATACATTCCTTGTCCTGGTTCTACGATATCGCATCCCACCCAAACTACGCATTCTCTCATTGTCAATACCCACCCCATTCATGATCATTGCCTTCATCTGGTTGTTTGTCATTTTGGCTGTCGCGATTCCAGCGGGATTGCACCAAAACTCTGACCAGCCTTATTATACCAACACCGGCTACTGTGAGTACTTCCTTGTTCAATCGTTTCACGTCAAAACCTGATTGTTTGCGCACTAGGGTGCTGGATCAGCGATAAATACCCCAGTGAACGAATTGGCCTGGAATACCTTTGGCTGTGGGCGGCCGCTTTCATCCAAATCGTCATCTACGCGTTCCTTGCCCTTGTTCTTCGTGGAATTGTCGTGGTTGAGAAAGGACGGATTGGATGGGGAAAGAGGTCTGGAAATCACGACGATGATAACTCCTCTGTCTATGGATACGTGAATGATGCTCAGGATGAAGAAACCAAGGTGGCCAATGCGCGCGCTATGCAAATGCTCTTGTGGGTGTTAATTCGTATATCTCGACTCACATTGGCTGACATGACCTTTGATAGCTACCCTCTGGTCTACCTCATCACCGTATTTCCAGTGTCCATCGTCCGTTGGCTCGGGTTCTCAGATCCTTCACGAGACATCCCAGCTGGGGCAACTTTCTTTGCCAGCGTCCTATTCTCCTCCAGTGGACTCCTCAACGTCATCCTCTACAGCGTCACACGTCCCGGTGTTGTTCGCGTTCGCGACCTCCCCAAAGACGTTGAGAAAGTTCCTCTCAACCCAGTCATCGGACATCCCCACCAACTTCATAAATCAGGCTCTTCCCAGCACATGAACGGTGTTCACGCCGCGACTGGATCTAGCATTTCTGGAAGCTACGCAGAGAGGCGTAGGACTGGATCGTTGATGAGCGCGAGCATGCCTTTGAGTCCTGTGCAGAAGGCACAGGGGAGGTTACCNTGACCTTGGGGACGAAGACGAGGATGCGGAGAGTGGCGATCGCCTTGGCAGTTTCATCACGAAGCCTACTAGGCCCACGCATAGCAGCCATGGACGACCATCAAGTGCGAATAGCAGTCCGAACACTACCCGTCCCGGAACTGCAGCCACAGATTCGGGCAGAACGAGGGTGCAACAAGATGACCTTGGTCGGTTGCCTGACTCCGACGATGAAGACGGACGATGAAGATAATAATGTTCTGTAAGCAATCCTTGTTCCTTCTACGGACTAGTACATATGTACTACTTTTGGATATGGACCCGATTCAACTTGAAATTCTTTCGTTCGGCTACCTTTTCTCAACGAATGTTGTATACCCTTGAATAATTGTATTTCAACCTCACCTATACTTCTATGTGACCTGATGTTGAGTTCGGCGAGCATCTTCTACCTAGCCAGTGACGAAATCCTTGCAAAAGTTGACGCACGGAGTGCCATTACGAATGCGAGATAAGTACTGCACGATGTACACTAACGAAATCAACATTTACCCAATTAGTGTTGACACAACAGCACAAAGGGTATCATTTCTACACGAAAACCCCATTGTAACTTAGATCCTGGTATATAAGCGAAGTCCTGGTATATCTAGCAGCCAACGTCTTTCACCTCCTCCAAGGGCACAGCCGTGTCATATACGAATAAGTTCCTTCGACGACTCAGGAACGTCCGAGGCGACTTCTGGGTCAGGAATCTCTTCCACGATGGGCGGCCTTTCTGCCTCCTTGTTCAAGCATATTGAACACGTACAACCCCCGTTGGTGATCGCGTACCAGGACGAACGATTGACTTGTACTTCTTCAAGTCGACGCTCATACGAACCTGGATAAGAGTTGACCAAAGCTTGGAAGCAATTGATAGCTTCGTTGGCGGCAATCAACGCCTCCGTGTACCGTTTGAGAGAGGATAAGCAGATTGCTAGTTGTTGTAGACACAGGCCTTCTTCGAAAGCGGTGTGCTGGGTCCGGGCAAGAGACCGTGACGAAGACAAGACGACGACTTCATCTCCCCTTGCTTCCCAAATGATCCATGCTGACTGTATTTGAGCAATGCGATCGGATTCCTGGCGTTGTAGCATGAGAGCCTCCGTTGCAGCATTGAGGGCGGGTTCGTGTTGATCATTTATGGAGAGTTCGATTGCTAGGTTCCGCAGGGAGCGCGCGAGGTCGGACGAATGCTCGCCAGTAGTGTCGGAAATGGCTCTGTACATGCTTACTGCCGACTTGGCTGCCTCGAGGCCTTCTGTCGTTCCTGAACAGTAAGCAGCTCTACTGGCCAACCCCCAAGCAACGTATGGTATAAATGTGTCGGGGTGATGGAGGGTCAAAGTGCGA
>JAPEVF010000846.1:0-19367 GCA_029747585.1 Pleurotus djamor | reverse complement strand
GGGAGGTGGATGTACGGGAGGTGGTGAGGAGGAAGGTGGTGCTTGGGGAGGAGGTGGGGAGGAGGAGTGTGGGCGAGGAGGAGATGTTGTATGGCTATCATGCGAGTTTCGCGAGGAGACATCGGGAGAGGACCGCCCTTGTACGTGGAAAGGATGGGGAGTTTGTGAAGAGTGGCCTGGCGAGTGGCTCGTCCACTTCGTCGGTCGCTAGCGGCGCGAGTGAGGTACCGGGGTTCAAACGACCCGTCATTGAGAGTGCGTACCATCTCTCCTTCTCTTTTCCTCTTATCTCCTTACTTACTTTATCCTTTTCACCTTTCGTAGCCCGCTCCTGGTCATACGACTCCCACCCCTCCCTCTACACACCCATGAAAATGCCAGACAACGAGGGAAAGAAGCTGTTCTTGTTTAATGAGCGCGAGGTCGTCGTACGACGATGAGTAACTCTTCTCTATCAGTATATTCTTCTTGTGATTGTCATTGTGCTCGTTTTCCTTACCGGGTTTCTTGGATTTGTTCCTCTATCCTCTCTACTCTTCTCACTGCATCGTCTCTGCTATCGCTTTTTCCCTTCTCATTTCTTGCTCGCTCGCTATCCCGTTCGTTCCCTCCCCATCCCACCCCCACCTACCCTCATCCCAACCCTCATCATCATTGTCGCACTTAAATGGNTTTTTTCGTCGCATTAATGCTATCGCTCTCGGATATCTTTATATCACCATCACCATCATCGCACTACCCATCATCGTCGCAATACTACCATACCATACCAACATCTACGTTTATCATCGCACTTTGCACAAATCAAAATTACTTGCACACACACATACCTACCACAATCATCGAGTTTGGGTTTTGGGACTTTGGGAACGAACGGGAACCCCTCTACCTCCACCTCCTCTACCTCTACCTCCTCTACCTTCTTGACTTCTCACCTTCTTGACTTCTCACTTCGTATCAACTTGGGATTGTGTATAACGTGTATACCTTGGAACTCGTTCTATCTTGTATCATTATCACTTCCTCCCTTCCCCCGTATTATTCGTGTCCATACCTTACTACTTTTCTTGTCATACTTGTCATATTTTCATTGGGGATTTCAGGACACATACGCTACGCTACTTTCCGATTTCACGATTTCACGAACTATTACGATGCTCTTGACTGCTTATTACTCTATACCTCACGCGCACGCTATATACCTTACGAAATACGAAATGGAATCCAAACAAATTCAATTGCACGAATTATTCAATTATTCGCGTTATGATCGTTTGATCGTTTGATCGTTTGAGTTGAGTGAGTTGAGTGGGGACTGAGTGAGTGGTCGACTTTGAAAGAAAGCACCCGCCGCGTATGGTCTAGCATACGGCGTCGTTAGGTCGTTAGGTGGTAGGTAATATGGTATGGTGGTAATATGGTAATATCATTATGGAGGTGATGAACGCCGTCGTCCCTTCTTCCCCTTCCCCTTCCCCTTCCCCTTCCCCTTTCATATCTATCTCTTGATCAAATCACACCACACGCCAAATAACGCTCGAACTCAACGTTATCTCATATCAACGGAAACAAGGTCCATTCCTCTCATTCCTTTTTCCTCTTTCCTCCTTCATACTACGTTATGAAGCGGATATTAACTCTCTCATAGATCATTAGTAGCAGTGTAGAATGGAATGAGTAACTCACATGATGATTGTTGATTGATGACGTCTTCATACATAAACGAAACCACGAAAACGAGAAAGACAAACCGAGAAAGACAAAAGGGACACACCATAAACAAGCTCACATAACGAGACAATAAGAGGTTTCGTACATTCCTATCGAAAAAGAGACAAGGCGAACAGGATCCTCCGGACCGATCCTTCCCTCCTCCTCTCCCTTTTATGATGTCAAACTCACTCAAAGTTCGACTTCGACTTGGAATGTACATACCCCGATACCCCGATACCCTCCAAGGTAACACCCTCGAAGTAACCTTGACTTGACTTGAAGATCCCGTCGTTACGCATCCCTAGTCTCTGATACCTATGGATACTCCCTTATACGTATGGATACTCATTGGACGTACATTGCCCGAAGCGACGATTATAGATACTCTAGAGATTATACACGTACACGTACAAGACTTAAGCGAACGGCCCGCCCGCTCACCATAGCACATCTACACAGACGCACAGACGCACATGTACATACGATTGACCGAGTATCCACCTCATCACCACCAAACACATCACCACCAAACACATCACCAAACACATCACTCATCACTCGTCACCTCGGACACAATCACCTTACTCTGCACACTTACATGAGCTACGCGAAAACACAAAAACATACGGGGGTACCTCAACCACACGACCACACGCCATCACGCTCAACTGCACAACCTCCGCCGTAAGTAGCTAAGCGAAACGTTGGATGATGCACACTGGACGACGGTGAATCGGTGAATCGTCGGTTCAACCCACTTCAACCAAGCAAAGCCCCCTTTAAAAAGGGGGTAAGTAAGGGGTCTTTTGAACTGATGCTCACACAGGTACTCACACGCGTTGACGTTTGCTTTGTGCTGGCACGTCGCTATCATTACTCTAGTAGTATCAGTACTCAAATGCACATCTCTCAAGGCATCGGTATAAGTATGAGTATAAGTATAAGTAACGAGTAGGTATAAGTAACGAGTCCAGAGTCTTCCATCTCCCTCCTTCCTACACGCTCACCAAACGCTCACGCTTCACGCTTCACGCCACCTACGCACTGCACCCACCTCCCTCCCATTCCTCTCCCATCTCTCTATTCTATCATTCGTCACCGTCCACCCTCAAAATCCACCCCTTCCCTTACCATCAACTGAGTGCTTTCAGATCTTCAGGACTCTAGTGAGCCTGTGTGTCGTACAGGGCTAACAAGTTACAACACGCCACCATTCCACCATTCCACCATTCCGCACCTCATACAACACACACACACATTCAATAGGTAGCGGTTAAGGAACCAATCAAGTAACCACCACCGAATCAAGTAACCAATTAGCTAACGAGCCAATGAGAAACCTCAGAGGTTGATAGAGGATGGAGGGTTGAAAGAGTTGAGAGATGGTCGAAGGGGAGGTAGAGACTAACAACGACGATTGGCCAACCAGAGCTGAGAAGGCAATGAGTTTTGGTGGTAATATTCCCAAAGTTGAAGGTTGAAGTGAAGCAAGGAAATCGCGTCGACGATAATCGTTACGTCGCGTCTTCCATCCACCCACCCATCCCTCCCTTTCTCGCTCCTCTCTCCTTCCCTTCCTTCTCTTTCTTCTCAACTCGCGACTCTCGACGCGTCTTCCATCTTTCCAGACGCGTTTTCCATCTTCCAGGGCTCCCCACAGCCCGCCACACATCAGTACCTCCAATGAGAGGGAAAAGTGTTCTTTCTCACTATCAGGGCTAGAGAGCGGGGAAGTCCACCATCCAAAAAATCAAGGTTTTACACAAGGGGGTTGTGATGGGTTGCCTTCGGCTTCGTAAATGCCTTTCCTGGTCCCTAACCTTCCCTAACCTTCCCTAACGGTATTTTCTACGCGGTATGCTGGGTTACGTCCGTATATGGGATAGTCTACTTACCACCGTCGGTTATGTTTGTTTTTCAAGTAATGGATCTCGTTGTCGTTGCCATAATAACTCCTTCCCCTTTGAGTTCCCCTTGAGTTGGTTATGTACTCGGGTAAGTATGAGAAAAGCGGAAGCAAATTTTATATTTCTCATGGAACTTTACATACACCTGAGGATCTACGTAACGTAAAATTGAAAACATTACAACCGACCTGATAATCTCAATCCCATCATCCATGATAACGCGTCCTTACTCCAACTTCCCGAACCCTCGATTCCCAAACTCAAGACGTCAGCATGAAGTATGAAGTATAAAACATGAAGAGCATGACGAGGTTAAGGAATTTTCGACCGACGAAAACCGAAACAATCCCAACGGTCGTAATAATTTTAAAGCAACTCTACTCGACCCTAGATTCCCCGTTATACCATCAATGCATCATACGCCGTACGGCGGCCGGTGCACTGCTTCCTATAACCCCTCTTGCGCGATGCAGCCCTATGTGTACGTCGATGGTATGCTGGCGTAAACGCGTCGTGGACACCAGAAGGTTGCAGCTTGTTTGAAGGAGTCCCGTCCTAATAGTCCGATAATATGCTAGTCGCTGTCGAAGCATCCGAATCGCGAACATACTAACATGTTAGTATTACCCAAAGATAAGTGAGAGCCAGAAACGCGTAAGTACGTACGTACGTATCCAACACTCAACGACTTGCTCACAACAGCAACTTACAACTCACTCGCGACGCGCCACCACCGTGACCTCCCTCACCCCCAAACCTCAAATAAACCCGAGTCCAAAGTAATGAGTCCAAGCGCAACCAACGAACCAAAGTTCACCGCCCCAACGTCATCCCACATCCATCCGTCGACCGAACGAATCCGACGCGGAATAACTTCTGATAAGTAACGAGAGAGCGAAGCCCTAAACCTCTAATATGTAAAATAACCGCTTACCATTTACCGAAGAACCACCGTTCCCCAATTCGTCGTTGGTCGTAATTCGTCCGCGTGTGGATATGTGTAGTTAGTTAGCCTGAATTTGTAACTGCCCTCACGCGATAGGCCAAGTGAACCATAACCTAACCACTGGGGAGGAGGACGGGGAGGAGACGGCCATCCGAACCTCGGAAAGTAAACAAAACGGAAGGAAATTGAGGGAAATAACATGAACCGGGTAAGTAGGCCACCAACCATAGCCGGGGCGTCTCTTCGATCGATTATGGGGTGCACCGACGCTGAAGCACCGATGCTACCAAATGCTACCCTGAAAGCGGTCAACTCAGGGACAAGGGGCGGAATATTTGGGTTGATCGTTGAAGATCGTTGATCGAATCGTTGGTTCGTGTCTTTGATCGACGCGAGTCCAGGAGGTTGGAGGTCGTCGTTCCACGTTCTACGCTCCACAGAACGCGTCCGCGCGTGCCTTGCAGTGTACACCTCCTATGTACTGAGTACTCGTACTCCCGTGGGATGCTAGAGGAATGCGGAACGCGTGGTGTTAGTTAAGACGCGTTCAAGGTCGTCGCAGAAAGCACTCACCCCGTCGTCACCCCAATTCCACCCACCATCCACCACTCATCGCAATCTCAAAATACTTAGGGTCCCCGCCCTCAACCCGCCCTTGCCCTTTCTTCACCGTCTCCTTGCCAAGTTCACGGCGTCACGGCCTATCGCATTCCTCAATAAATTTGCAAAAAAAGACCCTGGAATATTTTACTTCCGCACCTAGACCTTGACCAAGGTGTCGGTTTCGCCGAACCGAAGAAGGGTTCAGCTAACGACCACTTGCACTAGGACTTAGCAAATGAGTAGCAAATAGCAATATGTAAGTAACAACGTGCATAACATATGCCATGCACATGCACATGCATGATGTATTCCCTTGTATTCCGTTTGCTGCGACATAGAGTTAGAGTTAACCGTTGAACGTTGAACATCAGACCGCGAAGGGAGGGAAGGAAGCACGAACTTTCTTCGTTTTTTGTGCTTTTTCGGGTTTTTCTTCTCCCGAGTTATGTTCGCTATGTACTCAAGAAAGTCTACCCAATGACCAGCTTGAGGAGGTTAAGGTCTCGAATTTCTAGAGCTCAAGGAAAGAACGCACCCCCGAAGATAGATATGGGTGCGTTTGAACACCGGCGGGACAATCTTTTTCCAGCTGCAAATTGCAATCCGCAACCACGCACGACAGGGAAAATAATACATGGACCCACAAAGGCGGGACGCCGTACCGATTGCCCGTTTAGTCTTCTGTTCGCGCCGTGTGGTCGGTACAGCCACCTGCCCGTAAGGACATGGAAGCTGTTGCTAGCGCGGTCCGCAGACGCGTGTCCTGCAGCCTCTTGCAGCCTCAGGTGCTCCTCGTGACCGTTTCACGTTCCAACGAAACGTCCTTCTACATCAGAAGCAGAGTCCAGACCCTCTGGAGGAATTCACCGCGCACAACGACGTCATCGCTGATGGACCGCAGTCTACCTTTTTCACCTTCCGTTTCCCGCTGTTCGATTCACTTGTGCTTCCCCACACAAGTCAAGCTTTTCCCCAGTCCGTCCCCAGTATNCCCCAGTATCCCCAGTCCACGCGAAGAATGACCTTATTCACTGCGTCACTAACTGTGGACTGTGGAATACAGGGTTGGGTTCATGTCAAAACGGAATTTCATCTATGCGGCGCAGCCCCAATTCGAGTCGATTATGACGACATAGGCTAAGCAAGTAAGAACAGCTAAGTCGACAATCGAGCATTGGTCAGTTGGATACTAAGCGAGAAACTGAGCACAAGACCTACCTTACTACGTTATAACTTATCCCTTCCCCCATGCCCATGATCCATGATCCACGCAGCCGTTATCCGTATCCATACGGCCATCTGAAGGACTTAGCCATTCCGGATTCGAGATTCGGGACGTCATGATGACCAAGTGACTGTAGTAAGCCTGTAGGGCACTAGGGTAGCTAAGTCAGCCGTGGAAACGAAGCCATGAAGTGGGGATAGTCACATACCACCATCTACTTGCACAAGTGAAGGGAATAAACTCAAAGGTTGAAGGGATTAATCACCCTTGACTACGCGTGCACACACGCAGTAGCACCTGACGAAAACCACACCGACCACCACCGAGGGGTGCAACAATCAAGGTCTAGCCACGAGACCACGAGACCACCAAGGTATGCCATGTTTTTTTCTATGAGTTTCTGTCCGATGCCGTTAATCAGTGATTAGGGTGATGGATGATCAAAATAGGCATTTTAAGACAGAGGTTGCCTGGGACTTACCCAGCGTGTTTGTGACTTGTGACCCTCGACCGGCGTAGCTTAAGGAACCTTGAGAACAAGGGGGAGAATGTCGAGGAATGTTCTTGTTCTCCGGCGGACCTGGCTGGGAAATAGGGAGTATTGAATCTGGGGACAAGGGCGAGAAAAAGAGGTAGAGTCGCGTGCGGGGTAAGATGTAACGCGAGAAGGGAAGACAAAACAAGTGAATTGGGTTGGGTTCTCAATTCAAGTGATCCTTCGGCCGTAAAGATAGACAAAGATATGATTGATGACGGCTTGACAATGTCTGAGAAACAGAATATAAGTTGGGTATACACCATACATATCACGGTCGTGTGAGAACTGAGACTTAAAACCTAAGAAACGAGAAATGAGATAAATGAGTAACCAATGGGAACGGGGGTGGAAGGTCCACGAAGGACCTATCAAGACGGGCAGGGACTCACACAATTCAACGCGTATCGACATAAACACGTGCAAGTGGCTCTTACTGGGAAAATCCCCCAAAACCCAGTCGCGTATTTCCACGACAGACCATATGGTCTTGCCGAGATTACCTGGGACCTCTCCGTGTTGATGTCAAGGGTATCCGTATCCATCCCCTCCAAGTGTCAGACTTAACACTTAACAAGCCGATGCGCAGGAGGGGCCGAAGACATAAAGATAGGCGGCCGAAGAGCGGTTGTATGTACTGCGGTTGTATGTTCGAACTTTGTTGACCTGTCAAGTGCAGTTAACACACAAGAATAGCCATAGACATATGCGAGGACATACTTTGGAGTCTGGAGATAGGTGGAGAGATACACATATACGTACACGTCCTGAACGTAAGCTTCTTCGAGATGTCAAACTTCAGCTTCAACGTTTATGGACGGTGTTTGCGTGCCCATCGTGCATTCTACACAAGTAACCAAGTCTAGACGAGCCGGCGCATCTCGTAAGCCGAGAAAAAAAAAGAAGAAGAAAGGCGGGCGAACAAGGTCCAAGGCAAGTTCGGCACGTTCTCGAGCGCGTTCCATCGTCCGTCCGTCCAATAATTCCGTTCGAACTTCTTCCATCCTTCCATCGTCAAGGTTCCATCTTCAAAAATAACGGCAACCTAGGTGATTAAGGGGGGAGAGACGCTGATCAACAGGAACACCTCCGGGGTACCTTCCAAATCAACGGCCAGGGCCAGACCGAAGAAGAATTCGATATACCAACAAGAACGAGAACAACCTGTCAACTCTCGGCTCGTGGTCGTAGGAGGACTTGTTTGTCGTCGGTAGCAAACTCGACTGGCAGGTGGCTTCCATTCGACGTCAAGCGCGCGAGCGGACCGATCAAAAAGGAAACACGGAGGAGGGCCTCTCCCCATGATGAGGAACGCGGACATGGCATCGTACAATGTACCACACATCACGTATCAGCGCTTAGCCCTAGGCTAGACTCGCCTGTATCAAGGCGCGAGTGAGATGCCGACCATAAATGATGTCAAGTCAGGACGCAGCGTACCTCAAAGAATCATCGCCAAGTTCATCAATTTCATCAATTTCACAACCACCATCTACTCGAAGCGTCTTCACTCGCTCTCGAACCCATGGATACTAAGATTAAGGGCTATGCGCAGAACGAAAGAAGCATTGCTGTGACCTGTAGAAGATAAGAGTAAACGCCCGAGGCTCCAATACAATACTGGACAGTTCCCAAAAACGACACTCACAGTTCTTCCACCTGGGTATCCAGCGTGTCCGCGTCCCCCGAGTCGCAGCCACTGCATCAACAGTCCAATGACCCAGCCACTAGCAACCCTTCTCAAGAGTAACTGCATACACCGAAGGGTAGCACGCACACTTAAAACATCCGTTTAGCCTATGAAAGTTGTCACATCGAATGCATTACGCGGCGGGAGTGAGCCGAAGGGAAGACTAAAACCACCAAGGGTAAAGTCGCCTTCTACGCACAGAAACGAAAAGAAGGTTCGGAAGGGCTAAACTCCGATCAATGAGTGTGGGGTAAAAAACAACCGTTGGGCGGGGAAGTGTGGGGAAACGACTAACCCAGCTAACCCTCCTGCGATCCAACCCAATTAAGTTTTCGGGGGCCGACGAGGACGTAGGTAGGTGCCATACACGCACGCATGTACATATACAGACACATAGCAGCTTAACTGCATACGTTCCCATAGCCGAGTCGGGGGGATAAGCTGTACACTTGTAAGCCGTATGCGTGCGTGGGTTCTGGGAACCTGATATGTACTTATTCATAGCGTAAGAGACTGCCCAAGTCTCCATCTCGGCTGTCTCGTTGTAAGAGGGCTACGAAAATGGGGAAGCCGTGAACAAGAATAATCCGACCAACGTACGCCGTTACTCACCCATCTAATCAAGTCGCCGCCCATGTGGGTTGTGTTGCAACACTCGGGGGTTTGCGGATTTCCAGGCGCTGTTGATGATACATGGTGTTCTGATACCTCCGGCGATGAAGGAGAAACTTGATAATGATATCCGCGGGGTAGCAAGTAAAGTTGCAAACGGCCCACATGGATCACTACCAGTATGACAAGCCAACTCTTCCATCGTGGGGATAGGTTTAGTTCAAAAGAGGATGTCATTGATGTTAGACATAGCCAACTCTGTGTGTGAGATCGGTTTACGGCCATGCAAGGCGTAATGATAGCCGAAGTTAGTTTACTCGGCGGGGTAGCAGGATGGGCCAGCGGATGTGTGATATGATGCACGATGCTAATAACGCCCGGATCGGGTTTCGTGCGCTGGAGTCGCACGTCTAGCGACTCGGAGAGACAAGTACAGCCGAAAGGTTCCCACTGTGGGCGTACGAGAAAGCTGAATACCCCGCGTGACCTGCTAAGTGGTCGAAGCGAGAGGCCAATCGCTAGGTCTGAGCTGGTGATTGGCTAGGAAAGGCTTTTGTGACCCGTCGGCGCCCTCCCTTGGGTGTTTGCGGTGGATATTGAGACCAAGAATATAGCATTAGAGGACAGCTGGCGGGGTCAGGTTGATCGTATAGCCTATTGGCGGCGTTAATGGTCATGGGGTGCAATACGAGCGATAATTGACTGGCGTTCTGCATCTATGTATCAGGAATCGAACGAGTAGTTGTGAATGAATGAATGAAGGGCGGTCGCGAGAGTCCGAGAGCAAAACCTCAGGCAAGGACCGTCCAATGCACATTTGATACACGTGACTGAGGTGGACGTCCACCGTGGCCTAGTAGTACCTGAGGCCTGAGGCCTAAGCAACAACGACTGCATCCTTCTCCCAGTCGCCACACCAGATGTCATCAACCGGACATGTCCACTGCACTACAACAGGTTCATGTCCGTCGCGGTACCAGCGAGTGGAGCGAGAGGTTGTCGCCCGGCACTGGGTGCCCCACTCCAAAACTCTCTTAGCCAGGTGTGCTTCTATGCAATTCAAGCTTGGTGGACAGATGAAAGAGCGAAACACGTTGAAGCCCTGTTCTTTCGACCAAGCAAAGGTGGTGAGGATCCGAATGTGTATGACACTTGAATAGCTCAAAGGAGCGAGGTCATCCCATGTGTCGTATCCCTAGTCATGGTATCGCGTTTGAATGGGTTGATAAGCAAATCATAATTGAATCACGTACAGTGACCTCAAAGTACTTGAGAGAAATGGCAGATGAAAAGAAATCTTTCTGCCACGTTTGACCGCGCAGCGAGTGACAAGGAAGGGCGAGAGTTGTTAGATTCTTCATTGCAGGGATAGGATAAGTCCAGGTATCCACGAAAAGGTGCGTAATCTGCTGATTTACGGATAGGAATTCAAGGGTGGTTCTGTGGTGGTTCGTGCATTTAAAAGCCTGAAGGGTGCGGACGGTGGTGCGGCACTCGGGGAAGACAGACCTCCCTGATACCATAATTTCCAGATGTTTGAGGTGGGGTTGGGATAAGACGTAGGGCCAGAATGTCTCGTGAAAACAAGGTAACCGAAAGTCTATCCGTCTCAAACGAGACAAGGTTCCCGTGGGGTACTCGAGGAAATCCAAGAAGCCAAGAGGCCTTTGGGAATGATCAGACTGGCGAGAGTATATGTGTAGTGTTCTTAGGTTGGGCAATGTCGGAATTATCTCGTCCAATATGGTGAGTTCACGAGGTAAGGGGTCGCATTCGTCGAAATTAACCGCGAATGAGGTGACTTTGGATTGTCGATTTGCTTTGGGATCGGAGAGCCATTGTTGGAACGAGGGTAGGCGCGAGGTAGAGTCTTTGTTTTCTCCATATCGCGGGTCTTCGCGACGAATGCAGAAGTCGAGGTTTTGTAAAAGAACAGGCTCTGCGAATTGACGGAACGCTCGAGAGACGCGACACAGCGTGCTCAAGGTCTCCATGTCGTCGACATGTTCAAATATGAAAATGTAGATGTCCGCAAACAAAGCGGGCATTTCTGGTCGGATTATCTAGAATTGGAGAAAAGGAATGAACGATCGAGCGCAAGATGAGCGCTATGTTTACTAAGTACCTTCGCCGAGAACTCCGACAACTCGGAACATCATACTACTCCGATCCAGTATCCAGTACTTACGTCCATGAAAGATCACTCTTCTCGTGAGTCGTATCGACCTTCAAAAGCTTGATCGGGGTCTGGCACTTTCACAACCGCCTTTTTTTTTTCAAAAAAAAAGGCCCCCGGCCCGGGCCCAAGACCGTCACTCAACATGCCGGTGAGTTCCAAATTCTCCCAACCATGCCCAATATGACTGAGGCTTGAAGCTTGAAGCCTGGAAGGAGAATACATATGATATGTCGACCACAACAGAGCTGACCAACTCGAGATGGGTTAGGACGAATCCCGGAGCTAGGTTTCACTGTCTGCTTGCTTGGGCTGGCCCAGCACTTTCCCCGTCCTTCTACACTAGATACCTCTTCTACGGAAGAACATACCAAGAAATCTGAAGAGACGGCCCAAAACATGCGAGGAACATGCGAGGAAGTCCCTACGACACGACCTGTACGACTTGGTTTCCTGTCCTTCCTTCGGGCTCGTATTCCAATTTCCCAGGGCAAATCATGATAGATTCGAGAATACTCGACGCTTGCTACCACAGATATCTTCAATCTATGACACAAATTTGCATAACGCGATGCCCATCCAGTCTCTCGGTACATCCGCCCCTACGAAAAATCTTGAACAAGATGGATAGTGTCGCCACAAAATGTGCTGACTTGGCTTACCGTACTTCCCTCCGAATAGCTATCCCTGCATCACGATGGACTCAAAAATACAACGGCTGCCATATCTCCAACCTATCACACTGTATTCTGACATCATGACAAAAGTGACGCTCTGGGGTCGCCTCAGGCTGGGACCATTTCCCTCTCTTTTGCCCTCACAGGGAACTCCACATCGGCGGCGTCCCACCACCGTGACAATGACAATGACATGGGTACGCACCAGTACACCTGACCCAAGGATACTCCCCATCGTTTGTCCATAGAAGGAACCGTCGAATGCAGGTATGTCATTCAGCACTGTGCCCTTGCTCGCTTCACTCTCCAAAGTCTGAACTAAGACCACTTAGGATGCATGTAATCTCTCAGGCTTTATGACTTATTGTCTTCACCAATCGCAGTCAATCCCTGCGGTGATACTCATATAAAGCCTCTCGCTAATCCGTGCGCCCAAACTCCAAACCGATATCGTCCTTTGCGAGTGCCTCTGGACTCTAGGCGATGTCGACCTTTCCTATAATCTCTCAGCTGAAATCATTGGTACAAGTCTGCACCGGCAATGTAGACGGTGCAAAGAAGACATGGAACGAATTCACAGATGCTTGGACTCACCACCCTGGCAAGACTATCGGTGATCTCGTCGATAACATCCCAGTGGTCGGGCATATCAAAGGTACATACGTTTTTTCGCGTGCCCATTTGATCCAAGCTCAGACCTTTGTGGACCCTCAGGCATCGTTCATTTCGCGATGGGTGATACTGAAGAAGGAATAAAAGCCGAAGAAGCCGCGACACGCACTTTGGCCGTCATTGGTGCTGGTGCTTTGGCAGGAGCCACAGGTGGTGCCGCCCTCCCAGTTTTAGCGGCAGTCGTAGCTGGTGTCGCCGCAGATGGAGTCTTGACTGGTATGTACACCCATGCCTTCCTCCCCGTAACCCTACAGCCTCCCTTATTCACGTATTCAATGTTTTAAGGTATCGAAAGTGCTCGTCACCACAAGTATGATCCTCAAGGCATGATCGGCGTCGGTACGAATGTCGTTCGAGATTTCTCGCAGAAGAAAGAAGGAGAACTCGGTGGGGATATCTTTGACGGTGTGGTCATTGCTGCTGGTGACGGCTTGATTGGGAAAGGAGGAGTGAAGGTCAGACCAGGCGAAACAACTCGAGTTAGTCCTTTTTTTTACACATCAACTTACATCTCTCGTGTTGACACACTTATTTCACCCAGGTCTTCCGCGTCGAAGGGAAGAGTCTCATCCGACAAGGGAATGGTTCGGAACTCGGCCACTTTGTCGCAGGCGATAACCAACGTATCTTCTACCACAACGGCAGTATCGTCCCTCGAGAAAGGCTTCCCCCACTCTCAACTGCAGAGTCCCTCCCCACAGGCCACATCCCACTCGAACCCCTCCCTCGTCTAGGACGGTTCAAAGGCGGCAACATCGATGCGCCCAATTTCTTCCTTCGCTTCGCACCGGATTTCTTCGATGACAACGGCCGAATGATTTTCTTGAATTTCGGAGAGGAAGATAGGATGTACGCGTATTATGCGCAGAAACTTTTGGATCATCGGGAGTTGGTGAAGAAGTACAAGACGTTGTATGATGGTGACGTGCCTAGTAATGTCACAGAGAAGACTCACGACATCCGCGTCAAGTCCTTTGAGGTTTGTCTTCCTTTTTCAGGTCGTTTCCATCAACAGGATGTGCCACTAATCAAGACAATAGGTTCTCACTCGCGACCTCGACCAAATCGAAAAGGACGCGATCACCGAGAAGCAGAAGAATCAAGACCCCAACAGCTACCGTGGTGTCCTCAAAGTCGATCTGAAAGCACCCAGGCAATACGGCCTCATGAGTAACCGATACACCCCAATCTTCAGCAAAGTCATCAAGGACTCCTTCCACTCTGAGCCTCTTTGGATCAGACATCTCCCTACCCCGATCCTCAAACTCATCAACGACCATCCCGTAGCCTTTGGCAAGGTTCGGAGATTCAGATATGTTTCAACAACTGCTGGTGCTTCCCTGCATGGCCGCGTACCCATTCGAGACCTCGTTAGTATCACAAACGAAGAGGTTACGAGCGAGGACGTCTCTCCCCTGGCTTTGGCCCATTGTCGCCATGTAAAGACAATCATGGCGGCCACCGAAGATTCCCCTCCCGAAGTATCCGAACACTACGAATATCTCGTCAAATTCGATCAAGACTCCCCAGCGGAATGGTACCCTGATACCCTCGTCTCCACGGATCTTCAAGACGACTTCTACAAAAGCGCGATGGACTCAGCGAAGCCCGTACACGCGTTTGGTGAATCTAATTCTGGAACTCCTGCTGATGCTGTTGCTGGTGGCGGCAAGCTTACGGTGCAGAGACCTGATGGGTCGTGGGATGAGATTGAAGAAGGACAGATCTTCTGGAATGAGCAGCCAACGGGAGAGAATCCCTTGGGTATGCGCGAGCTGGATGCGATTATGTGTCATATGTATCGTGATGATACAGATGCTGGGACGCGTCTACCTCTTACCACAGACGACAACATCCCCGCTCCAAACATCCTCCACAACCCACCTTGCGTGGACCCAGAAGGTCAACCCGTCTACATTGCCTCGGCGCTGAACTTCAAAGACGGTGTCCACCCGTGTAAAGTCGCACCCCACCTCTGGCCCGACCATTGTCGAGTTTCGTACGGCGGAGCAGAGGTGCCGCACAAAGGAGGCTACGATCTGCTGCCGTTCTCGACAGAGTTGATGGAATTCGTGGATACTACTGGGGGGGAAGATCCCTGATGGTCGACGTGTCGTTTTGGGTGGGTATGAAGATGGGAAGCCACTTTACCATGCCCTTGTCGAAGTGGAGGATGGTGTTTGGGTTCCGGGGAAGGCAGCTCCTCATTTGGTGGGTTATTCTTTTCTTTCTTTGTGGTGGATTGTCGTAAACTGATGGACATATAGGGAGACCAAGGCGGAGGAGACGCGCCGTATGGTGACAAGGAAAATTATCGGTTTGAGCACAAGATCTTGTGAGTTGTAGCTTCTGCTTTACTCTTGATTAAGCACTTTCTCATTATACCTTTTAGATGTTGGAGATAGCAGAGAGAAGCTGCTAGTTTGTGACGTGTGGTTAACTGTGTCTATGTTCGTGATTCCGCTTTGCACAGTGTTCTTACTTGAGAAAGAGATAATGCAGAAAATGTGCCCTCTCGACGTACGTTTACTTGTTCCCTCTGGCCCCGTCTACTTTTCAATGCTATAATGAGTCAATCTGGCTCCTGACCGTTTAGTGTCAGTGCGTAGCGTGTCGGAACGGGGACCGGCTAGCTGCTAGAAGCACATCGTTCTCAAGAACCTCAACGGTGCCTCTACTTCTCAGTTCCGTTCTCCTTCAAGTAACACATACTCCGGCGTACAAACCTCCAACGTTAACCTCAGTACTCACTTTTGATCACAGACCGTTCGGAACGGAGTGGACAGACGTGGTCTAGCATCAGCACCGGCGTCCAAACGTTCGATGTGTCTCCATGCTTCTTACTTCTGTCGTCTGTGACCCTTGCAGCTTCTAGCTTCCCACTCCCCCGTGCTCCTGGAAACTTGTCACCTGCTTGGGGCAACATTCGAATCCCACAGCAAATAACTCTGTTCTGACTCTCCTTGCGGCAGAACATTCTTTCGAGCTTGGAAGACAGCCACCCCGCCGGCAGGCAAGCGAAGAAGTCTGTCCAACACGCTCCACAAATCCACGATCATGATCTGTGCGACTTTGCTTTATTTCCAACTCGTTTCAACCTTTTTCATGTTCCTTTTTCATGTTCCCAGGAAAACTTTCTCTCTGTCACAATGAACTTGAACACACAACATATACTCTATACACTCTGACGGCATGCATTCTCTCAATACTCTGGAAATTATAACCTCAACATGTTTCACCCCCTTATTCTTGTTTGTGTGCTGTTCTGTATCAAGAACTGCTTCGCAAGGTTTGAATTTGAGCTACTCCCCCACCTCGAGGATCAGAACCATTCACTCACTCCTTTCCCTTCCTTGAAATCCCTTCCCACCCACCTCCACCTCCACCCGCCTCTCTCGCCTCCGGCAACTAAACCAACCTGCGCGCTGTTCTCCGATCACTCAGCACCTCCACCGGAGTCCTTCTCCCACTATGTATAGGTATAGCCAGCCTAGAAAGCCTCGTCCAAGTGTCCCATCTCTCTTCTTTGCCTCGGAGCAAGGGACTCGGGAGGAAGGACGCCCCATATGCTCCAACCTCGCTTCGGTGGAATACCATTGACCCAAACGACCGACTCTACGTCTGCTCTCGGATACGGTCCTGGAACAACCGCCTACGTGTCTCCCTTTGATGCACTTGATGGCTAGAATCGTTTAATCGTTTAATTCAAATACCTACAATGTGCTACCTCGCTTTCTTGAATCTTACCCACATGGGCACAAGCAGCCAGGCTGCACTAATTTCGAAAAACAACACACCTTCGCGAACGCCTTTCCCCGTATCCCTCGGGTTTCCGCCGAAAACCGAAAACCATCAATGATATTCTGGCGACTTGTGTCCGTTTATAAGCTCTCCACCTGTCTCTTCCCTCACTCAACTGCTCTCAAACCTCGCCATGTACCTCCCTCTCGCAACCTCTCTCCTCCCCATCCTCCTCCTCACATCCTCCATCCCCACGACCCTCGCCGCCAAAAACGCCAAACGCGGACTCGCATTCGCCGATTTCTCCTCCCCAAACGACATCATCCGCGCCAACCAATCCGCCAGCGTCGTCTCCTGGCAATACGACTGGTCTTCCTCGCCCACCTCTCCCGCCGTAGCGAATTCCCACATCGAATACGTCCCGATGCAATGGGGGTCCAGCGGGATCGCCAATCTCGCGGGGTTGGTTAGGGCTAGTGGCGCGAAGACTGTGTTGGTATGTCTCCACATACCCCTTCATATCCTCCTTCTTCGATTCAATGTGTCCTCTAATCGCAAACTGACTGTACATACGTTCATTTGAACTTCAGGGCTTCAACGAACCCGACTTCAGCACCCAATCAAACCTCTCCCCATCCCAAGCCGCCCAACTCTGGAAACAATACATCCAACCCCTCAAATCCTCCCTCGGCGTGAAACTCGTCTCCCCCGGCGTAAGCAGCGCACCAGCAGGCATTCCATGGCTCCAAAGCTTCATCTCCGCCTGCTCGGGGTGCACCATCGATGCTATTGCGGTACATTGGTATGGGAGTGGTTCGCAATGGTTTATCCAATACCTCAACACTGTCCATTCGACTTTCCCGTCTGCTAAGATCTGGGTGACTGAGTTCGCTGAAACTTCGACAGATGTGAACGGTACGTACCGATTCCCTTCCCTTCGCATCGCTTGGATTCATATCTTAGTTTAATTCCTCGTTATTCAGCTGTTTCTAACTTCATGAAAGACGCCATTGCGTTTCTCGACTCGACGTCTTGGATTGAGAGGTATTCATGGTTTGCTTACATGGTACGCACCTTCCCCTCTCAAAAGTTGTCACCCAAAGTGCACAACTTTCGAACCGGGGCTGAGAGGAAAAGNCGACCTGGACAGGAATTGAACCTGTGACCTCCCAGGAATCTAGCCCTATGCTCTACCAACTGAGCTACCAGGTCAGTTGCGTAAGCACCCGCTGGTCCCATCAACTAGTATACTGATGCGGCCCGCAGCGGAGGACGGCTCACAGCGTAGTCAAAGCACTCATCCAGCGTCATCCCCTTGTGTCACTCCGTTGCTCATCAATGCATCGTCACCCATGTTGAATAGCGTCCACAAAGCGGTATCGCCTACAGTAAGCATCATCTTTCCGCCACCACATAAAGCGAGACCTCGGTGACTTACCTACCCGCCATGTGACAGACCTACTCGACGGTTCGGGGAATTTAAACAGCATCGGGAAGACATATGTTACACCTTAGGAAGCAGCGGTACTTTGGAAAATCCTCTAGACCTATTTGTATGAAGGAAACTTGGATGGATACGTATGTAGTAGACACTCTATACAAGTGCATGACATAGCCCTGGACGTGCACCTCCTCCACGTTCCTCCCTCCCCAATCACGGTATCATAACCCGTCTTTAGCTTGAGTACGCGTCAAGGGGTCTTCGTGACATCCGTGTGGTACAAGTACTCAGTACCACCCCTCGCCTCTACGACCGCTTGAGCTCATGAAACACGACCTTTTACGAGTAAACCATGCATGAGTCTGAGAAATAGTTGTCGAGTCTGTCGAGTCTATCGACCGCTCCACTTCACCTCACCTCGCCTAGCGACAGCAACACTCTCCACTGACAGAAAAAATAGAAGAACAGCAGAATCATCACCATAAATCCTACAGCCACCCAACCCAACCCAGCTGGTTTCGCCACAGTCTGAGTCCCATCACGGTATACGTGATTTTCAATACGACAAACCTGACTTTCGAGGTGCTTTTCTTCATTGACGAGGAGCGTTTCGCGCGAGGCTAGTGCGTCAAGAATTGTTTGAAAGGGAGCATGAGCGTGAGGGAGAGCAAGAAAGTCGTAGTAGCCCATCTGGTGTGTTTCGGGTGTTATTTACCGTAGTCCAAGTGTCCTCGCGGCGTCGACGCAGGTGTGTCCAACTTCACACTGACTTGGAGACAGCCTGTGAGTCGCACCACCACCAGACTCTGAATCAGACTCTGAATCAGACTGAGACAAAACAACGCGTCGGGAAATACAAGTCATCCGTAGCCTGGCAGCTGAGGAATTCCTCAAATACAATCAAAAAAGGGAAATTCAACATTCAAATTCATAGAACATGGTGTACATGCAGGTAGAGTAGCTTACCACGGTCAAGGCTGATGGGAGTACGACAAGCTGGGCAGCATACCATATTTATGGCAACACAGTAGTATCCACGAATTCCATCAACTCTGTCGAGAACGGCAGCAGATCGTAGCTTCCTTTGTGTGGCACCTCTGCTCCGCTGTACGACACTCGACAATGGTTCGGCCAGAGGTGGGGTGCGACTTTACATGGGTGAACACCGCCTTTGAAGTCCAGCTCCGAGGCGATGTAGACGGGTTGACCTTCTGGGTCCACGCAAGGTGGGTTGTGGAGGATGTTTGGAGCGGGGATGTTGTCGTCTGTGGTAAGAGCTCAATCACAACTGCGTAAAAGAGAGAGCGACGGCTTTTTCGATTGGTTCCGCAAAGCGTTCAACACTATCAAGAATGCTGTCGTCCACGCTGCCAAAGCAGTTGTCAAAGCGATCAAAGGTGAACCTCCCTCGATCTCAATCAAGGTGTAC
>JAPEVF010000845.1:0-19392 GCA_029747585.1 Pleurotus djamor | reverse complement strand
TTTCGATTGTCCCTTAGGGTTCGTTCACTTACCCATGTCCCTTCTCCTACTTGCTGATGCATTCTTTCCAAAGCCTCGACCCTGCAGTTCGCGTCACCTACCACCCGATTTCTCAGAAGACCTCAACGTCCGGGCTTTACAACAAGTCTACAGTCAAAGCATTCACCCAACGCATCAGCGTGGCCAACACCAAACCCACACCCATTGAAAACCTGAAGATTGTCGACCGAGTTCCCATCTCAGAAGACTCACAGATCAACGTGAAGTTGATTAGCCCCACGTTGTCTTCGCTCTCTGCTTCGTCCACTGGCGAAACGGGAACCACCAAGAATCGGGCGTCGAAGTTACTCAGTTCATCTTCCAAGATAGACGAGGGTGTCGTGGCTCAATGGGATGGAGCAAGCGACGAAAGCGTTGACCCTTCGACATTAGGGAAAGATGGCAAGTTGAACTGGATCTGCAACATTCCACCCCAAGGAAAGGTCGACGTCGTTCTGAAATGGGAGGAGTCTGCGCCTGCCAATGTCCAAGTCGTATCATCGTAAGCATGCATGTACAGCAGTGTACGTAGTCGTTATACCGAATACCGAACGCCTATCATAGTTCCAACTTCCCGTCGGCTGCCATTGCGCCGCTCTAAGAGCCAAAGACAACGTTCTTGAGGTTGGCAGCGGCTCGGCTCAGGAAACCACCACCCCCCGCCGCCTTCTCTTCGTGCTCTTTCATAGCCTGCTCAACCACATCCTTCTTCTTCTGCAGCGACTTGATACGGTCGTCCATGCGTGTAAGCGCATCAGGGGTAGCGCCCTGCTGTACCATCGTGTCATACCGCATCTGAAGCAAAGCGATGGCCTGTGAGATATACCCGACAAAACTACCTGACAAAGCGAGTTTGTTGTACTCAGTGCAAAGCGCGCTGAGTTCGTCTTCGTAGCCATCCGTGGTCTTCTCGAGCTCCGCAATTGTATCGGCGATTTGAAGCTTGGTAGCAGCGACTTCGCCTTCCTTCTTCTTCGCCTCTTCGTACCTCGCCTTGGCAGCCGTGTCGATGCTAGTCTCTTGTTTCTGTTTCAAAACCCACTTGGCTTTGTAATGTTGGTGAAGGGTCGCAGAATGACCACAACGCCAACATTTGAAGCCCCCGTCGGCACATTTGTCGTTATTGAAAGCCCAACAATCGCGGCCGATGATGGCTCGGTCGAGAGTAAATGCAACCTTGCAGTCTTCGTGGCAATTGCTGTAGCAGTTTGCCTCGCAACAGAGGGTATTGTGAATGTCAGGCGTCCCTTCGTGCTCATGGTACGGACTATCGATGATGGTTTGGAATTGCTCGTTCACTTTCTGGATCTATAAAAACGCAAAGGGTCAGGATCACACTTCAGAACCCGGGCCTCTGACGCACCTGCTTCTGTTCATCGATATTGGCTTGAAGCCTTAACAACTCTGTCTTGCGATTCTCGGTCTGGGTGATTTGAGCGAGAACGTTTGTAATCGAGGCCTCGATCCGAGTGGACATTTGATAGAGGTCATTTATGGCCTTCGTGGGCTGGACTACGCGTTCAGTTTGCCACTGGAAGAAGCTGTTGAGAGTGACAAGCGTCTTGTCGTAGGTACGATGAACGGTTTCTTGCATGTCCGCAATGATGAAGTCCTCAGGTGGCTCCTCAGCAGTGAGCGCATCTTGGTAGTGAAACCAGCCAGCGAGAGGGTTGTCGATAGCCCAAATCCTGGCCTTCCTGAGAGGCAGAGGAAGTCCGTCACGTTTGAAATTGAACTGAAGGGGATTGGCGACCATGGTGAACACGAAGCCGATGTTGTCAGCGATAGAGTTGGGGAACATCCCAGATATGACGGTGAGCGCATATTGGGTAGCGACGCCCAGGCGGGTGTTGGTGCCATTAGCGAGGACGATGACAGAGTCAATGGTCGCTGAAAGAAGGGGAGTGTATTAGCAAGGTCTCCCAAAAACGTCGAAAAAGTTAGGAACACTGACTAATTTCATTCCGAATCGCATCTGCGATGGACTGCTTGTGTTGGTCATCGAAGTCCGTACCACGAGTGTCGGCAAGGCCTGGGGTATCCAGAATATGGACGAGGTACCCGTTGGCACAGGTAATCTTGTACAGCGATGGTTTATTGGTCTGACTACCGAGTTGCGAACCGCCAGCTTCGTTGGTGGAGATATGTACTCGAGAAAATTGCTCGAGGGTCCTTCCAGCGCAGACGTTGGCCAGGAGATCGAGGAAGGCTGTCTTACCGACACCGGTCTCGCCGATAAGGAGAATCGTCATATCCGACTTTTTCCAAGGGGTCAAAGTCATCTTGGAATTATCGACATCTGGGGGGAAATCGGGCTTCGGAGGGAGGTTGGTGGTGGTGGAGGGGGTGGTACTGTTACCAGTGGTGTTGGGGTTGGCTTGCGATTGTCCGCTCATGATGTACTGAGGTAGTGATAGTAGGCACTGCAAGAGCGTACTCCGTAATGTAGACTGGAGAATCCGCTAGGTATGGTCTAGTATTTATACGAATCTTTGATAAAGCAGTGGATAGCAGAATCAACAGTTGTTCAAGCTGAGCAAATGAGATAGAACAAGTTAGGGAATGGACGAGTTCGATCCTAAGGCGAGGCAAGGAGCATACCATTACGCCCAATCACTAAGCGGAACGTTGGAAAAGGTTATTTAATTGTCCATTTGTTAATTGGCGTGAATGGTTCTTGCTGTCGGCAAGAGGGGACGCGAGTTTGATTGAGCACTCGCACGACAGGGATTGAGCATCAAGATTGGTCTTCGTTGCGATTGGAAAGGACCGCCTTAGGCTCTAGACCGGGAGAGATGTACCGTCCTCGCGATGAGCATGTTTGAAAGTGCCAGCCTGAGGAAGCAATGGGAAGGCAACGCAGACTTGGTAGCGTTCCACACAAAAGGAGGCCTGTCACATCTATGAAAAGACAAAGCAGGCATGAATTACTCGCGATCGGAAAGGAAGGGGAAGGTTTCCATTAGGAGTGACCTTGTGGACGGGCATCGCCTCGAAAACGCAAAGTTCGAAGTTTCTTAGTATAGTCAAAAGCGTCCTGGGGCATCAAGTGAAATAGAATAGGAGGAGTTTGAATGCGCTTCGGATTGGAATTCTAGACTTCCCCACTCTTCATCCCCTTCCTCGAGATTAATGATAGGATGTTTCATTTCGGGGAAAGAGCGCGAGCTTCTGAGGAGCCGAAGTTTATTTGCGGTCAGTTGATGGCTAGAGAAGCAGGTGGTGGAACGAGATATAAATGACACCTTCGCGGCCCTGTTGGTCGCCCGATAAGTAAAGGGCAAAAGCATCCATGGTGATGGCGGAGTGATTAAGAGATCGAACGGGGCATCGGGTCCAAGAGGTACTTGCATTGAATGAGCTAGAGTTAGATAACAAGGCGATGGAGATCTAGGCTCCCGAACGCGAGGCGAGGGGCGACCGTCGTGAATACAGAGGCCCAAAGAGAAGGTACGCCAATTGATATTGAAGGTTTAAGGACCCAAGGACTCGAAGACGAGGCGTCTGAAACACCGAGTCGAACGCAAATACCAAGCCCTAGTATGTGAGCTGAAGCCATTGACCGTGCGTTACGATCAGCTAACTCCTGTTACCCTCTCAACAGACGATGAGTAGTAAGCAGTTCGAATTCAGCATGCCAGCGTTGGGCAGGGCCGCTTTCCTAGGCCAGCTCTACAACGGCAAAACTGAGCAACTGCTCAACACCCAGCTCTTCGCTCGCGATGTCCTCACAGCCAACACAATCGAAGACAGCATCGCCAACACCTCCCTCTCCTTCACAGACGTAAAAACCCAATCCGACCGCTCTAAATCGCTCAAGATCACAGCAGAGATCTCCCTCTCCATCATGAGCGGCATGATCAGGCTGTCCGGTTCCGGAGAGTACGTCGATGCAAGCAAGTCAAACGTTTCGTCGCACGAAATATCCGCGGTTTGCACCGTTCAGAAGAAGAACAAGCGGCTCGACGTCGGTCCTGTCGTCACTTTACAGAAGTGGACGCAAGTCAGCAACCTTGGCGCGACCCACGTCGTGACTGCCATTCGGATGGGAGGTACCCTAGTCGCTAATATCGTCCAGAAAGACTCGAACTCGGAGGACGAAAAGGTCATCAAAGGGAGCTTCTCGGCTTCGTTCATGGAGGGGATGGGCGCAGCGTTCAGTGCCAGCGGTTCCGCCAGCATCAACTCGACCGAAAGCGGCAAAGACCTCAATAACAAGTGCGATTTCAAGATATACGGGGACTGGTCGTCTTCCCAAACTATCCCCACAACCATCGGCGAAGTCTTCCAACTCATCAAGGATTGGCCCAACCTTGTGGGCGAAGGCGTTCCCTGCACGATAACCCTCACTCCCATCTCGCAATTCGTAGACACCTCCCCGGAATCCTTGATGCTCTACGAGCTGGAACAGCATAAAATCATGAGTCTAGCGAAGGCCTACGACGATTTCTTCGCGTTGAGTGGCCGTCGAGCGAGAATTGTGGCACGCTTGGAGAGCGGTGTCGGCGAATTTTGCCCGACGTTCTTAAACGCTTGTGTCGACAAGAAGTTAGAAGTCGAGCAAGCCCTCGGAGTGGCGAGAGAGGAGCTCACCAATTACCTCATCGCGTATCGCACAAGTGGTCCTAGCGCCTTGGAGGGGGTTGAGGCGTTCCTCGCTAGGATGAGAAGAGGGTTCACTGATGGGATCCTCGCGTGCAACGCTGATGATGCCAAGGTAGATCTCCTCAACTCGATCAGTACTCTGGCGAAAAATGAGAGGGCGCCCTTAGCATCGGTCGGAACGCTTCGATCCTACGTCACAAGTGTTGGGAGCGGGGCAGTTGGTGTAGTAATCGTTCCTTCCGCACCTAAGCTCAGTAGCGCGACCAACACCTTCAACTTGTTGATCCAAAGCATTCGCAAATGGCGAGAGGACGAGGATAAGAAGATACAGAATACCGACGGAACGACCCCCGTAACCAAGTTTTCCGCGTTCTATGCCGATGCCGAGTTCGAGACGGAAATATTGACTCTGGAAGGCACTCGAGGCGTCGTTCAGCGAGGACTGGACCAAGCAAAAGCGTCCGGGGAATCTTGCTTCATCCACTACGGTTTGTTACCTGGCCAGAGCGTGCGCAAGGAGTACGACTGGTCCCTCCTCAATAACGAGGGATGGGGATTCCTGACCAGCCAGGACGAAAACTACTACTATGTGGGTCAAGTTAAAGGGGGCCTCCGACATGGACGAGGCACTGTAACGTACGCTGACGGCTCGACTTATACGGGGGACTGGTGGAAGGACATGAGGCACGGCGAGGGCAAGCTCAGCGACGCTGATGGGAACGTCGAGTCTAACGGCGTGTTCATTGAGAACATTTACCGCTCGGATGGAATAGTCCTCAAAGTGTCGGTTTACAGACGAGACCAAGTCATGACCGCGTCAATCAGGGTACCGTTGCGCAAATACGACTCTACGCCATCGCACGTCCTGCGCATTGGCGAAATGATGGGCTGGCTCGACAGAGACGAATTCCGTCTCGAGTTGATTTCGGGGACCAGAGCGTTCACTACTTTGAGCATGGAAGTCAGAGGCAAGCTTTTGAAGCCGGGAACGAGAAGTGAGTTGTACACGGCGAGTTGGCCATTGGATCAGGGTTTGGCAGATATCAAGGCAACGATGAAGTAGGCTAACCGTAGGATAGAAAGTTTTGTATTGACCGTGGGATACTTATGTAAGCAGACTTAAAGACTTGTCGCTGTACGGCACGGCGTACGAGTCCTATTTGACCACCATTGTTCTTTGACTTATCATGTACCAANGGGGGGGAGCTCTCAATCCAATAGTTCAAACACGACGTAGGCGAGCCAGAAGGTGAATGCGACATCTAAGTACCGAACATCTACTAAAAACTTGTCAAGGGAGTTTGGGACGCAAGGGGTTCCTTGCCCCTGTTCACCATTTCTACGGGCTTGCTGGTTGAAAAACCTAGGGTTTTTCACCGACACACTTTTTCACCGTTAGTTACCGGTTCTTTAGGGGTTAGTTACCGGCGCTTAGATGGACCCAAAAATTCGAGTGTTAATAACTTACCACGTGATAGCCCCTGACCGCGTTTTCCATCTTTCTTTGTGCGAGATCGTCGAAGTTCATCGTGTTACTATTTTTAATGTACATAGTCATCGGTAGTTTTTCTGAGGGAGAGCTTGACCTGTAAGAATTTGCGAAAGGATTAAATTTTGGAGGCTGCCCAGAAACCGTGAGAACGGCGATGAGCCACAAGCAAATCGCTGCGACATCTGACTAACTCACTTGGTATCTGCCTTCTTCTAAAAGCACCAAGCTGTTCCCTCGTCTCATACCAGCTTGAACGCGACAATGGCGTTGTCGCGGTGGCGAAATTTGAGAGCCCCTGAGACCTAAAAAGGAAATTTTGGCATCACGTGCTGATAGGGGCTCAATTTTACCCCGGTAATTAACTGGTTCTGAACCTCGACCTCGTACTCAGGGGGTATGTTACCCAGTATCTTACAGGGTGGGAAGTTTTTCTCGCAACACTAATCAACATGAAAACAAATTGGAGACTGTTTTGACGAGTTTGCGACTAGCCCTGTGATGACATGACGATCGGAGCGACCTAGGGGTGCTCTCCATCGTCCTATGTACATCTCAAGCTCACAGAAAGCTAGGCGAGCGTACCCACACCCCTTCTCCATCTTTGGTCTTCTTCGCCCTTCCGTATTTTCCGTCGCCAGCCACCATCCACCCAAGATCAATATCCTCATCCTCATCAAGAACCTCCATCCGATGCGAAGGCAAGCGACTGGTGTTGTTTCCCGGGGTAAGTGTGTCGGTGAAAAACCCTAGGTTTTTCTCGCAACACTAGTGTTGACGCGACGACGTGCGTCGAGTCACGTGATATAGGGGGAAAGGGAAAGAGTCCAAAGGCAAACGAACGGGCAACCTTACATGAGGGAGAGATAGTTGCGACTGAGTGCCGACGTTGGATGCTGCATGCCGTCAGAGGTCACGCATGCGAGGGAGGATGGGGGTTTAGTACTTAGTACTTAGGGAGATGGGCTTATCTCCAGCATGTCAACAGCGAATGTATGTTCTTCTTCATATCGCCGCTACGACCGTAGTTTTCTGGCTACGATGGGCATGATGGTGATGAGGGGGAGGGAGATTGGAGGAGGTGTATACACTTGTGGGTGACCAAAGCAACGGTGAACCCCGAAAGCAAGGGCGAGTTACTTCGTCTTCTGGGAAAAGAGAAGCGTCAATATAAGCATTCCATGAAGTACGCACCTGATCAATAAACCGAAAAACCAACGTATTTGCCGTGAGACGTCCTTGTTCGAGAAACAAGGATCAATGCGGGGACTTGGGACAGCGGTAGCGACGTTCCAGTTGGCCGTAGCTCATTTGTTCGTAGGGAATGGCGGAGTGGATTGATCGGAATTCAGCATGGAGGAGCAAACCGCGTAGATGCAGCGCATGGAGCTTTGAGAATGCGACTCGGACATGGGCAGATTCATGGCGTCGGGGACAAGTCGGGGAGCCCCGCTTGTTCCGGATCCCCTGATTTTCTCCTGAGAGTACTGCACCTTCTGACCTATGTCTAGATAAGCGAGAAATTGGAGGAACTATTAGAGCAACGTACCAGCTAACGATGAACGTGCGGGCCAGACAAGGAATTAGGAGCGAAATGAGAGGGGCGTGGGAAGAGGCTCTTGGACATGTCGGCGTGGGAATGCTAGAGAGGCGTGACTTTTCAAAATCGAACAAATAAAGCGTAAACAAAGGCCATCCAATCAGCGATGCGCGCTAGAGGCGATTGGTCAATCGGAGGGCTGACCCAGCTATCCCACGAAAATGCTACTGCCAAGTATTGACCGTGGGATACTTAAGACTTAAAGACAGGAGTACTACAAGAGATGCCCTATGTTTTGGCCAATCAGTTGAACTTTGCAGAAGGCAAGCGACAGGTTCAGGGTACAAACAAGGGCTAGAAGGATATGCCGATGGCAGAAGCAAATTTGGCAATTAGCCCAACTTTCTCAACATTGCGGCGCGCAGCCTCATCCACAATTTTCTGCTTCTGACGCAGAGACGCCATCCATTCGCTCATCTGATCTAGTGCCTGGGGATCAATACACCCCTCCTTCTTCAGTTTTTCATACCTCATCCGGAGGACCCGAATGGTGTGCGTTATGTGGCCAGAGAAACTGCCAGACAAGGCAAGTTTGCTGTACGTGGAGCAAAGACGACCGAGGGTATCTTTATCGGCGACCATGGCAGCGCGAAGAGATATGATCCTCTCGTCGATCTGTTTCCTAAGGATGGCAGCGCGTCCTACTTCAGAAGTCGCCATTTCGTAGCGAGCTTTTGCCTCCGAATCTTCCATTGTCTCAATTTTCTCTTTCTTAGTCCATCGTGACTTGTAGTGTTGATGAAGAGCGGATGAATGACCACAGACACGGCATACATGTCCACCGTCGTTCTTGAAGATTCTTCTTCGATCGAAAGCTATGCAGAAGGCCCCAATGACTGAACGATCGAGGGTGAATGGGACACCGCACCCTACGTGACAGTTCAAGTAACAATTGCCAACGAGGCAGAGTGTGTTGTGTTTATCTGTAGGCTCATGCTCAAAGAATGGCTTTTTCATGACGGTCCTGAACTCTTCGTTCAGCTTTTGGATCTGGTGAGGCTCAGATAAGTTCGACATTCCACAGACTGAGACTACACACAAGCACGCGAACGGTACTAACCTGCTGCTGGGCTTCGATCTCTCTCTTCACTTTGACGAGGTTGCACATCTCATCCTCTTGTTGGTCCAGACGAGCCTGGATATTATTGATGGACGCATTGATATCCTGACTCATCTGGTAAAGACGGTCGATCTCCTTAGTCGGCTGGACTTGTCGTTCACCTTGCCAACGAAATAATAGGTTCAAGGTCTTCAGTGTTTTCAGATACGAGGACCGAGTGGCTTGATACATCTCCTCCAGTATCTCTTCGTCTGGGGGGTAGTCTGCGTGCACATTGCTTTGATATTTTAGCCATCCAGCGAATGGATTATCCATTGTCCATATCTTTGCATTTCGTAAGCTCGGATGCAAAGCATTGCGTTTGAAATTGAATTGCAAAGGGTTTGAAACCATAGTGAAGATGAACGCGATGTTGTCCACGATAGAGTTTGGGAACATGCCAGAAATAATATTTAGTGCGTAGTCCGTTGCTACGCCTAGACGCTCCTGTGTACCGTTGGCGAGAATGACGATTGAATCTATTGTCGCTAGTAGAAAATATGTTGGCTTCTCCCGTGTACAGAGTCATGATCTCTCCGATAGGCTTACCTACTTTGTCCTTAATAGCTTCAGCGATGGCGGCTTTGTGTTTATTGTCATACTCAATACCTCGAGTATCAGCCAGCCCAGGCGTGTCCAAGATACGAACTTCGTGTCCGTTCGCACATTGGACAGCATAAAGCTTCGGTTCGTTTGTCTGACTTCCGGTGACAGACCCACCTGCCTCGTTATCAACGATGTGGGCTGGGGTAAAATCTTCGAGTTTTCGCCCGGCACATATGTTGGCGAGTAAGTCTAAGAATGCCGTTTTCCCAACGCCTGTTTCACCGATCAGCAAGATAGTCATTGTTTTCTTCTTCCATGGTTTCAGGGTCATCCCTGAATTGTCAACTTCAGGGGTCGGTATGATGGCGGTAACGTCGTGCACGCCGTGGAGAGGCTCTTCAGAAGTAGATGGCGGTGGGTCAACATTGTTGCTCGGAGTTTCATTTAAAGCGGATGGTGGGTGAGCATGGCCATCGGGAGTGTTGGTTGGGGTGGGTGGATCGACCTGGACTGTCATGACTGTGGGAAGTGGTTGAATTCATTAAGCTGGGGAGATCCTGACCTTTTATCCGTCGTACATGCTGTTCGACAATGCTTCGTCAAGTCGAGAAGGTCTGCGGTGGTTGGGCATGTAGCTGCGCGGGTCCGCAGTGACCTTTCGTGCGGGGACTTGCATGTGCGATGGATCCGATAAGAAGGCACGTCAACGTTTGAACAATCAGAGTGGATGATGAAAAGAAATCCATAACACACTATAGGTAGTATAGGTCGATGTCTACATGGTTATACCAATGTATGAGGCAATGGTGCTGAGCACACCAACCTTCGCAGTATTGCGACGCGTAGCTTCCTCTACAATCTTCTTCTTCTTCTGCAGAGACTCTATCCTGTCATTCATTCGTTCAAGAGAATCGGCATCAGAGCCTTCTTTCTTGATCTTCTCATATCTGATCCGGAGTAGGTTGATGGCATGCGCAATGTGACCAGAGAAACTGCCAGACAAGGCAAGCTTGTTGTATCTGTAGCAGAGGCGACTCAGGGATTCTTCATCAGTGACCATTGCTGTGCGAAGCTGCACAATCTTCTGGTCAATCTGTTCTTTGAGGATCGCGATCCGCTCGACTTCGGAGGATGCTTTCTCGTATCGAGACTTTGCCTCGGAGTCTTCCGTTGTTTCTGTCTTCTCCGTCTTCACCCACTGTGAACGGTAGTGTTGATGAAGCATTGATGAATGTCCGCACACAATGCACAGGAATCCGTTGTCGACTTCGCTTCTCCTGCTCTGGTAGAAGGCCCAACAATCACGTCCAAGCTCAGATCGATCGAGCGTGAACGCAAGATGGCAAGGTGTATGACAGTTCGAGTAACAGTTGCCTGCGACACAAAGTGTATGGTGATTGTCGGAAGCTTGATGCTCATAGAATGGCTTCTTCATGACAGTCTTGAACTCTTCGTTGACCTTCTGGATCTATTCGTGATGTGAGTCTCGACTAGTATTATGCATATCTATATACTCTACTCACCTGTCGCTGTGCAGCTATGTCGTTCTGTACCTTAACCAAGAGCTTCATTTCGTCTTCTTGCTGATTTAAACGGCCAAGGATGTTGCTTATCGCTGCCTCCATCAGTTGAGTCATCTGATAGAGGTCATTGATCTCTTTCGTAGGTTGAAGCTGTCTTTCATCTTGCCATCGGAAGAATGCGTTCAAGGTCTTCAACGTTTTGGCGTAGGTTGATTGAACGACGTCGAACATCTCCTCCATAAACTCTTGGTCCGGAGGATATTTCGAGTGCATGTGGCTGTGATATTTGAGCCATCCAGCCAGAGGGTTGTCGATCGTCCAGATCTTCGCCTGGCGTAAGCAGGGGTGTAATGCCTCGCGCCGGAAGTTGAATTGCAGAGGGTTGGCCACCATCGTAAAGAGGAACGCGATATTATTGATGATGGAGTTGGGAAACATGCCAGCGATGACAGCAAGGGTGTATTCCGTCGCCACGCCCAAGCGCTCTTGCGTACCATTTGCAAGGATAATGATAGAATCTATTACCTCTGTCACGGAGAGATGAACATGTGGAGTCATTGAGGGCATTCGGGAGCACTGACCTGCCTTGGTCTTGATAGCTTCCGCAATCGCCTCCTTGTGTCTGTTGTCGTAGTCGATTCCACGGGTGTCAGCCAGTCCTGGTGTATCTAGCACTCGGACTTCATGGCCGTTAGCGCAGACGATCGTGTACAGCTTGGGCTCATTGGTCTGACTACCCGCTGAGGAACCTCCAGCCTCGTTAGTCTTGACGTGGACAGGAGCGAAATCCTCGAACTTGCGGCCGGCGCAGACATTCGCAAGGAGGTCAAGGAATGCGGTCTTGCCGACCCCGGTTTCTCCGATGAGGAGGATAGTAATCGTCT
Organism: Pleurotus djamor; assembly: GCA_029747585.1. Lineage (NCBI taxonomy): Eukaryota > Fungi > Basidiomycota > Agaricomycetes > Agaricales > Pleurotaceae > Pleurotus > Pleurotus djamor. Next base: position 7,607 of record JAPEVF010000845.1, on the reverse strand, counting down.
TCTTTTTCCACGGAACCAAGGTCATCTTGGAGTTGTCGATATCTGAGGCCTCATTGGCTGGGTCACGACGGAAAGCTTGGTAAACGGGCGGTGGGTCGCTGCATGAGGGAACGCGTCAGTTGGATGTCATGAGTAGAACATTGCAACGCACATGGGTGGGGAAGTCTTTGACGGAGTAACTGGGTCACGTATTTGGGAGATCATTGTTGTGAGAAGCACTTGAGACTTAGAGTTTGAGGAAGGACGGTATTGGCGTAGGTATTTATACCACAGAAAGCTGAGCGCTACCGACGTTTGGTAGTTGGTGTATCGTGTCGTCTGCTCGACTGAAGGCGACACGATGCAAAGGTGTAGGTGGTCTCGTAGCCAATGAGATACTGAAGACTTATCCTGGGTGTTGAATCCGAGGGCGCGTCTAAGCCACGAACCGAAAGTGGAATGATAGCACAGCACGCATGCGTGCAAAATGAAACAGGTGATATCACAGAATGAGAAGACACAAAAGAGTGGGCTGCGTCGAGAACACGTTCCTAAGGAGAGCAGCGGAGTGAAACGAGGTTATCGATGGCAGTTGGAGAAGCACTGCCGCGTAGTGATCCAAATTCGTTCTCAAGTCAAGTCTGAGCATCCGAACTCGCAAGTGCAACTACCTTGATCAAGGATCAAACGATCAGCCCAAGCCTGCGAAATCGTTGGAACACTTTTGGAATACTTACAACGGTAAACTGTTAGACATCGTAACCTGATACGTCTGTCAACTACATAGCGCGTCAAATATTTCATGATCGCTCCGGTCTATTTGCGAACCTCTTCACAATAGAACATGCCCACAACATGAGCCCACAGGGACTGAATACACGAGCAATAGATAGGAACCTCGGGCGCGTAATTGATGGAGGCTTCAAGCTAGATAAAGAAAGTTCAATCACTTCAAGTTTCCAAACTGACTGATGGACATTTACTCACAAGATTGAACGGAAGCGCTATGAACGTGCTTGGTGGTATGTTTCAAGATAGCGGCGTCGAGCCCTTCAGGGATAGACACCGGTCCCTTGACAAGAAGACGCCTCTTCTCTAGACGAGCGATAACTTCACGGGCACGACGAAGCTCCTCCTCTCCTGCACAACCATCTTTCTTCATCTCTTCGTATCTTCTTCGCGCGACTCTGATGGTTTGTAAGAGGGACTCAGCGAAACTTGGTGACAAGGCGAGCTCTTCAAACATCGACAAAAACAACTGAAGATCATCCTTCAAAAACCCTTCAAGTTCATCAACATCGGTATCGGATGGATCATGATCAAGTGACTCGAGCCTTTCGACGATTCGAGATAATCTTTCGATGGCAGTATTTGAACGATGGTGTCGCCGCTCAATGTCGACGTGAATAGTGGTCTGGACTGATGGCGTTTCCACCCATTTAGAACGCGAGCGCTCGTGATGCCTCGAGGAGTGGGGACATTTACGACATGTGTATCCCCCCAACGGAGAAGGCGTATATCCAAATGATCGGCATTTGAATCCAAGGGTACCGGGTCCGATTTGCGGTGAAGAGGGTGCATCATTACATTCAAGGTGGCAGTTTGAGTGACATGCATCGGAAAGGCAAACAGTGTTATATGCGTCAGAGGCTTCCCGTGTGAACGAAGATGTCGTCTCTTGAGTCGTGTAGCACTGATTGGCATCACGGACCTAACCCAAGAGATCTCAATTGATTGTGGCCGACAGGAAATGTACAGAGCCTACCTTCGTTTGTGAACGAATAATATCGCGCAGTACGGTGACATGACTTTGGTCAATATGATGAGATGCGTTAGCAATGAGGAGGTCCAAATAGGCATCAATGATTCTAGACAGCTCGCCAAGTTCGTCGATTGGTTCCACGGGTAGAGGCGCTCGTCGGTCTAGCCAGTCAAAGAATTGTCCCATCGTCTCCTGCGCTTTCGCATACACACCGAGAACGGAACTGTGGATCTCTTCTAGATGTTCCATATGCGAATGGTCGCTGCTGTGTAGATATGACAAGTACATCATCCAGCCTGGCATCGGGTTGTCCATAATCCAGAACTGGCATTCGCGAAAGAGAGGATGGAGGGCCTTCTCATTGAAGGTGAAATGGAGGGGTCCCGGAACGTTGGTGTAGAAGAAAGCGACGCGGCGAGAGAAGTCGGAAGGCAGGATGTTCAAAAGGACAGATAATGCGTATTCGGTTTCGATGGGCAAGTCGGGCTTCATACCGTCAACCAAGACCACAATACGGTCAATGGTTTCTGTGATTGATAGAAGTGAGTTTCTCGTAGCGATAACTGACTGGGAGCTCACCGGTAGCAGTGGTCAAAGTTTTGTGTATAACCGTACGATGCTTGGCCTGATTGTCAAGACCGCGAACGTCCGTGAAGCGAGGAATATCAAGGACATAGAGCTTCTTTCCCGCCTGTCCAGATAATTGATAGCGCCTTGCAGTAGTGTTGGAGTTGTCACTTCGCCCTGAAGAGACGACGGCACTCGTGTGCTCGGAAGTAAAGTCTTTGAGCTTTCGATCATAGCAGATATTGGTAAGAAGGTCGCGGAATGAAGCCCTGCCGATGGCAGAGTCCCCAATGAGAAGGACTGTCTTCAACGGTCTCTTCCATGAGCTCGGTGCCACTTCCTTTGGTGGGCTAGAAGAGGGCGATTTCACAATGTTGGCCGCCGGTGCAGCGACCGACAAAGTCAGAGCATTTCGATGAGCCGCCTCGCGATTTTCTTCTTCCAGCGTGTCTGCCACGATACTAAGGTCCTCTATAGTATCGAAGAAGCGGAGGCTTTGATCTCAGAGTTAAGCAAAAGATATGAGATGTCTATTTCAAGTACTACTCACGGAGAGAAGGGCCTTAATCCAGCCCAAAAGCTATTGAGAAAGCGCAGCTTTGGTCAAGAGGAGAGTGGCGTACATGATCGCCTTCAAAACGCGAAACGATATTTTCTCAAGCTTTGCAGTAGTGCTACTGGTAGTGGTAGAAGGCATTCTGAGATGTTTGACCTTGTGTGTCCATTTCAGAGCGCAGTTATATCAGAACCGAGACCACGGAACGTTGACCACAAAAGTGGAAAGAATCCGACCTCGATGGGCCCATTGAAGCGTAGCCCGGGCTTCAGCCGAATGGCTGAGAATCCAGGCAAGGTCTGGTTGTCATCGAGCGCACAGATAACGAACGAATATGCCTTTAATGTTCTCCTCGATGTGTAGATGGGGGACCGGGGTGTTCATCAAATTATTGTCCACCAGTGGAATCTTTGTATCGAATAATGATCCTGGGAAAGTACTTGCTACCGTGTGAAACAAATGCCCAGCTCGGCCATACTACCAGTCACGACGTGTACCGTCGCCATCGCTGACGTTGACGAGACCTTCATCGACCAAAACATCGACCACGCCATACTTCTGCAGCCCAAGACATCGACTCGGAATAAAACTTGCTCAAGATGGTGAGCTCGCTTGGATGGTCATGCTCGGCGCCGATGCTCATGCAGGACACGTCAGGTCGTCCTCGCTGCCTCGATATGTACCAAAGGTGGAAAAGGTGCAGTTACGCGTCGCTTGCTACGACGTGGACGACATCACTGATACTTGAAGACTCACAGCTGTGCTTTCTCGTCAATTCCGTGATATGACCCGTGCTCGTATCGAATCGCTGCTTGCTTCATTCCCGAAGCTCGTTCCAACAAATACTCAGCATACAACGGTCGAAACGGCCGACGTTCGCTTCGTCTACCAACCTCTAGAGGAGCTATATATCCTTCTGATCACGAACAAGGCCTCGAATATCCTTCAAGACAATGAAACTCTGCATCTCTTCGCTCGTGTCGTTTCTGACCTCTGCAGAGGGTCGATCGATGAACTGGAAATCACCCGCAATGCGCTCGAATTGCTCGGTGCTTTCGATGAAATCATCAGCTACGGATATAGGGAGAATGTTAACTTGATGCAAGTAAAGAGCGTCTTGGAGATGGAGAGTCACGAAGAAAAGATCCAAGAAATCATTGCCAGAGTGCGTACAATCCACTTTCTTGCCCGCAGAATTTACTCACGTCGAGCAGAATAAGGAAGCTGAGGCTAAAGAAGAATTGAAAAGGCGCGCCAAACAGTTGGAAATGCAACGCCGCGAGCAGCAGAGGAGGGCAGCCGGCTCTAGCTCGGGTGGTGGCAGTTATCTGGGCGGAGGCGTTACAGGATACTCACCTATTCCCCAGCCTCCTCCGGAACCGATTCGCTCCGTTCCCTCGCAATCCATCTCTCAGTCTACCCCTCGTGCACCTGCTTTCAAAGGTTCTGGTATGAAGCTTGGAAGCAAGAAGACGAAACAAGCTGAGCTCATCGATGCCCTTGGTGGCGAGGTGCTTGCTACGACACCTTTGATGTCTGAAGTATCTGCACCACCGACCCCTTCAATCTCTGCTCCTCCAGAACCCAAGAGCGAGCGTGGAAGCTTGCCAGAAGTTGACCAGGAGAGGTTCGCAGGTTTCTTGTCCAAAAATGTCGCATATATGTTAACCCTTAACCATCTAGTGTCCATATCGCGATCAAAGAACAAATCTCACTCTCACTGCTTCGTGACGGAGGGGTCGAATCCATGGAGATCAAGGGCGACATGAACTTGAACATCTCAGATGCTGATTTCGCGCACCTCAGGATATCCCTTGCCCCATCATCTAATGACGGAATTCCAGCAAGTGCGTTGCAATTCAAGCAGCATCCGAACGTGGCCAAATTCGCTCCTGGGCAAGAACGAGTTGTCGCGTTGAAGGACCCTTCGAGAGCGTTCCCTGTGAACCAAAGCTTGGCTGTGTTGAAGTGGAGGTATGCCGGTACCGATGAAAGCAATGTCCCATTGTCAAGTAAGTCGCTACGTGCTGCATTCCCCTTTTTGGCACTGACACGCCGTGCAATTAGTCAACTGCTGGCCATCGCCATCCAACGATGGGACGTGCGAGGTCAACATCGAGTACGAACTTGAGAACAAAAATGTCGAATTATTTGACGTCGTCATCGCCATTCCTCTGCCGTAAGCCTGCCCCCTCACCTTTCTGTAGTATCTCTGTTTACCGTCTGGTATCAGTGCTGGGTCTTACCCCACCGTCCCCTCGCACACAGGATCATGGTCACTTGATCCTGACTCTCACTCCCTTGCTTGGTCAATCCCCCATGTAACACCTGATGAGTCCTCTGGCTCGCTAACATTCACTGTCGGTGGAGACGATGTCGGTGCCTTCTTCCCCGTTGAAGTAACGTTCGTTGCCAAGGGCAGTCTGGCTGGCGTTGCCGTTGCTGGTGTCTCCAAGGTCGACGGATCGCCGTCCCCTTATTCGGTAGATTCGTATGTTCTAGTCGACCAGTATCTTGTTGTGTAAAGTACGAAGTGGAAAATTGCTGGTCTTTCTGGTGAGTTCTGTTGTATTCATCGTCTCTCCGAAGTTCACCCTTGTGTGTAGATTACCCTCCTTCTGTAGATTCTTGGTGGAGTCATTCAATTGCATCCTCGTCATAGGCGATAGCTGTTACCAATGTGCTACCAGCACGCTGCAACCACGTCTCTCTTTTACGAGGTACTGATGACTCGACTTAGTAACAGTTCGACAGGCGGTCAGGTGTGGCACCCCTAAGTGTGGGTGGTCGTGGGCGTCGGTATCCCTTATATGGTAAATGGCGCGCTTGATGATGACTACGTCGTCAAACTCGGCGTAGTAAGGTGGCTCGAGCACATACTATATCCATCTCCCCGTTTCCCATCGATTCCCTTGACATTATGTATAAAAAGCCGGGGGGTCGTTTGTTTGGATCCCCATCATTTCTTTCGGATTTCCACTTCCTCATCAACTAGTCTTTTCACTTTCCTAATCTCCCCAGCAATGCCTAGTCTCGCACCTATCAAATTCCTTGCTCGTCGCAGTGCTGAACGCGGACACGCAGATCATGGATGGTTGAAGACTTTCCACACTTTCTCGTTTGCTATGTAAGGATGTCCTATCTTTGTTCGACAACAGTGACTGACGATCACAATAGGTACCAAGACCGAGAACATAATCAATTCGGTTCACTTCGTGTTATCAACGAAGACCGTGTTGCACCAAAAACAGGATTTGGAACTCACAGTCATAGAGAGTTCGAAATCTTCTCCTACGTTGTCGATGGAGAACTTGAGCAGTGAGTATCTCTCGAACGACCGCCCTACATCCGATCGCTCATGACCTTGACTATTTTTACAGCAAAGACTCCATGGGGAACACAGAGATACTAAAGCGTGGTGACCTCCAGCTGACTTCCGCTGGTACCGGTATCAGCCACAGCGAAAAGGCTCATGGCTCGAAACAAGTACACTTCCTCCAGATATGGAGTCTGCCTAGTACCAGTCGCCTAACACCTAAGTACTTCACAAGGCACGTTTCTCGCCACCCTCCTACCCTAGCTTCCAAAGCTAATGCTCATGGCTTTTCACCATTATTAGACACTTCTCTGATGAAGAGAAGAAGGACAAATTTGTACGAGTGGTCGCCCCAGTTAACGCAGAAGGCGTTCTAGCAAACTCCCGTGAAGGCTTGGGTCCCGCGCCCGTTCAATCTCCTCTTACACTCTTCGCTACACTACTGTCGCCCGGCAAAAGCCTCTCGCATACTTTCTTCCAACCAAGCGACCCAGATGCTCCTAAACGTCGCAAAGGATACATCCACGTTGTCCAAACTTCTGGTTATCAGCCGGGAAAATCGGCTAAAGCTGGAGGTGCAGTCATTAAGATCACAGAAGCAGGGATACAAGGCGGGGACGAGCTTGAATTGAGGGAAGGTGATGGAGCTTATATCCTGGCTGAGAGCGGTAAAGAGTTGGTTGTGGAAAGCATTGGGCCGAAGGTTGCAGAGGTTCTATTGTTTGATTTGGAGTAGACTTACGGACCTTCCGTTTACGCATTTGTACAATATGCAAGTCATGTATAGTATTACTAGTAGCTAATCGTTAGATCGGACCTTGACATCTTGAAGAGGCACAAAGGCACGAAAAATTGGAACCTTTCGACTCTCATGCGGGCCTTCAAGCAGGTACCTTGTACTTCTGTACATGCAGAGCGCGGGCACCAGGTACATTGGCCCATCAGCAAGCGTCCATCTGGATTCTGTGGGTTTGGGTTTGAACCAATTCCGGAGACAAACAAGGGGGAGAATCGGACGTAGGCACCCACCGGCAGGTCAATCCTAGGAGAGCATAAGTACATCTATATCGAAGGCGATGGCGACGAGCAACTTTCTAGACCCGTCGCCGACACCATCTTCGTACTTCCCAGTTGAATTTTGAGGCGATCATGAACAAGCAGACCGAGTTTATGCTGCCAGCGTTGGGCAGGAGTGCATTCCTTGGACAGCTTTACAACGTCCGAAAGGAACAATTTCTCAACACACAGCTCTTCGAACAGAACGACCTCGACAACGGATTCAGAGAGGAGCGCGTTGGAAGCACTTCCGTTAACTTTTCCGAAATCAAGACCCAATCCGATCGAGCCAGAGCTCTCAACATCGCAATCGAATTCTCCATATCCATCCTCTCTGGATTCGTAGACCTATCTGGCGCAGGTAGCTACGT